>OY748292.1:18129709-18350795 GCA_963556515.1 Nudaria mundana | reverse complement strand
CCCTGCGGTACCCCCGGCATTCACTTGCAAAAAGCGAGAAGCCTGGCGATCGCAGAGGACCCCGCATTCGGCGTTCGTTCAGAAAGCTGGCCATCCAGCTGCAGAGTTGAGAAGGTAGACCATATGCCGGAAGCTTGGAAAGGAGCGAAGCTTGCCAGACTCTATCGAAGGCTTTGGCGATGTCCAGGCTAATCGCCACGGACTCGCCGTGCCTTTCCATAGCCTCACCCCAGACATGCGTTACGAATGCCAGAAGATCACCCGTTGATCGTTTGGCCTGAAGCCGTATTGCCGATCATTTAGTAGCGAGTGATCTTCGAGATATCGCATGAGCTGCTTGTTGATGAGGAGCTCAAACACCTTGCAGATGACTGAGGTGACAGCTATGGGTCGATAGTTGCCCGGATCAGACCGATCCCCTTTCTTGGGGATCGGTTGTACGTTCGCCTCTTTCCAGACCTCCGGCACGATTCCTGTGGAGTAAGACAGGCGGTACAGACGAGTTAGTACAGGAGACAACTCAGCTGCGCATTTCCGTAGTACCACCGCCGGAATGCCGTCAGCAATCAATCAAAAAAGTCAATCAAAAAAGTCAATGCAGCCAGTGGCCCTGAGGCCACTGGCTTTCCGCGTGTCGAGTGATCGCAGCACTGCCCGTACATCGCATTGCCTGAGTACAATGTCAGGCATGGTGTAGCCACAGTTGGCGATGGCGGGGGGGCTACAGGCCACGGTCGTCGACCCGGGAATTAGCCGCAAAGAGGTCTGCGAGCATATCCGCTTTCTCTTGGGCTTTGTGAGCCAGTGTTCCATCTGGGTAACGCAGCGGTGGCAGCGAGGGCTGACAGAAGTTAGATTGCACGGCCTTGGCCAGTTGCCAGCATCCACGGCTGCCCGTGGGATGGGAAGTGAGCTCCTGACCAAGCCGCGCGATGCGCTTGGCATCCGCTCTCTTAAAGGCCCTCTTGCTGGATTTTGTAGCCCGGTTGTACGCTGCTTTGAGGTGGCCCACGTTTGGGTCGCGCACAGCCCGGGCCCTGATCCAGGCGCGATATGCCGACTGTTTTTGTCGAACAGCTTTGGCACAATCTCGCCCGAACCAGGGACGGGCTCTGCGGATACTGGCGACATCAGTGAAAGGGATGTAATATTCCATCCCTAAACTGATCTCGCCAGCAATCGCAGAAGCGCTATCTGAGGTAGCCTTTCCTACAAAGCAGCGCTGGCTCCAGGGGACGGACGCATAGTAATCGCGTAGACCGTCCCAATCCGCTGACGAGTAGTGCCATAGTCGTCGTGACATTTGTACAGCACGTGCAGGAGGTGATACCTTCATGCCAGCGTGAACAACACAGTGGTCGGAACTACCCAGTGGGGCTCCTACCGAAACACTGTACTGGGCTGGGCGACTCGTCAGCAGTAAATCCAGCAGAGCGGGCGCGTGATCTGACCTGTCTGGTATCCGGGTGACCCCGCATACCATCTGGGTCAGACCGTGGGAGAGAGCGAAACCATGGGCGGCCCTACCCGCATGATCAGTCTTGAGGGACCCCAGCCATTCAATGTGATGGCCATTGAAGTCCCCAGAAATACTAGATCAGCGTTCGGGAACCGCACCTGCGCTTCATCAGCCGTCTCGCTGAGGTACTGGAAGAGCTTTGTTGTCTCGGAATCCCCTGTGTGGGGACGGTAGACGCACACATAGATCTGGCTCAAAGAGCCATGGTCTACGTGCAGCCAAAGGACAGAATTGGAGGGGTTCTCTAGGCAGCGCAACCGGCGGCAGCAAACATCCCTAACGAACACGCACACCCCGGCTTTGTCTCGACGAATCATAAAGAAATTAATATAGGAGGGGTAGTATGTAAGTCATCTACCGTATTCACGATAGTTTACAACTTTACAATCAATAGATAGTCAATAGAAGAAACCAATTACTTCCTCCTGAATGTTATGATGATATTAACTGACGTGATTTCCTCCATGTTACATAGACGATATTTTTCATCAACTTTCATTTTAATGAGCCTTTTGTTAGGGAAGCTTTAAAATCTACTCATAATTCGAAACAAGCCCGTGGTAGGCAACTTACTATTTACTACTGAGCAATTAAATAGGCATTCAATTATGAAAACATTTTCCACAAAGTATTTTAATATCTCGTAAAATCCATGATTCAATTATTAAACGGTATAAATTAATGAGGTAGGTACGTTAGATTTGCGGTATTTTCGTATAATAGTATTTACTTTACTAACGTAAGCGCAGTTAGAGCCCCATTACTGCAATAAGATATTTTAATTACGGTGTAATATGGCGTATTAATTACTGAAAATAATTAATCACGCTTACATGTACACGGAATCCTTGTATTAAATGTGACGTCACGCTCAACGGCCCACGGCAGATGTGAATTTTAAATGATCCGGACAAAGTGGTTCGCGAACTTTTTTACGCGACTCAAATAGACCGGAACTTAACCTGTTGAAGCGTGCGGACGACGACCGTCTGCACCGATACCGTTGCGCGTGCGCTTTAGCATCAATTTATGCGATAATATCGACGTCATGTTTGATGAGGATGACTAATTAAGTGTATTTTTTTGGCTTCAACATCTAATCAGGCCGGTCTTAGGATGGGTGACCATTCTTAAGACATTGAGACCCCTCCGTGCCTCGGAGAGTACGTTAAGCCTCGGTCCCGGTTATCATAAACCTTTATGGCAGTCGTTAGGGGTAGTTGGAGCCCTAAAACAAAAATCTGACCAGTCTAAGTCCTTTGATATCGCCCATGGGTTGTGGAGGTCAGAGGGCAGTCGCTCCACAGAAAATATTGAAGTTTAGCCGAATCGCAGTTAGACTTTAAAGCCGACCCCAACTGCGTTGGGAAAAGGCTCTGTGGATTCTTTTGGGATCTAACGGTCGTCTTTACGATCAAGGGATCGTAAAAGGCTGTGACCTCGTTTTTTCTAGAGATGTTAGTTGATCTTAAAAATCATGTAAGATTCTCTTACGAGATGGATAACTATTAAAAAATATGTCTATAATGTCCTACATGTTTTAAAAAAGTTAAATTTCTGTATCTTATTTTGGTGTCACGAATACTTTCACAAATCTTAACTCCTTTTTGAATGAGTAGAATAAGAATAACTCGGAGCACAGCCTTAAAAAAATTCTGCCCATGCACGGCCCACCTAATATTAACTAGGAATTCTTCTTGGGTGTGGAGAGTGCGTTGAGAAGTTTTTTATTTTACTTGCTTTACACGTCATGTTATTGCATGGCTATCTTTCTCACGAACGTTGACCGATTGAATATTATCTTTATTCATCTCATAAATATGAGAATGAATTCAAGTTTCTATGTATTTGTTCGTGACAAATGTTATGATTCACAAGTTACGCCATTCGCAAAAGAATATCTTCCTTTACATGTAGAGCGCTAGCGCAATACCCGGCTCGAGAATGTAGATTGTAGACAAACAATGAGTAATTTTCTTTTATGACAATTTGCACTCGACAACGTCGAGATCGAGACCTCGGTTCATTAATTACGTTGTCAAGTGTAACCATTACGTTATTTCACTATTATGTCTGCTGGTAATGATTTCGAATACAGTTCAATAAAATACTTTCATTGATTCTATTCTAATTAGCAAGATAAAAAGTAGGTACCTAACCTATAAAATTTTAAGTAGGTATTACACTCATTTTACACTCTGATGGTTTTAGTGGTTTCATTGTCCACGATTATAGTAAAAGGGGTGGTGTCATGTAGGCTAAATTGAAGAACTCGCGAGATCTAATACTAAGCACTCGAATGATAAAGTGGGGAATACATCGCAGGCGACCGAGACTTGCGACTCAGTTGTAGGTTTAGGGTGGCCACCTTTCGACTGGTTAGCGCTCACTTTCACTAAACGACGCGTTCCCCTTTTTACCAAGCCATATTTGGTAAGATCGTAACAACAAGTTATAAATATATGCAAACTAATATTTATTTGACGACGATCCTCATGGTTAATGATCACTATTTATCCTAGTAAACACAATCAAACCATTATCTTATCTATATAACAAAAACACACTGAATGACATTTTCCTATACATATTTTTCTAGACAGTTTTCAATTTATGAAAATCCAGCATACAGGTTTTATGTACCTAAAAATAAAAACTTATATTATGGCACCAAGATAAACTTTATTTGTCTATTAATTTATAGTTCATTACTATTTTTACGTCCATTGGAACAGACAACATAAAACTCTTTGTTTCCTTAATAGATCGAAGACGACGCTTACCAAGAAGATCTGGGATACACCCGCGGCACTATCGGCAAGTCGAGTACCGGTCGTGTGCGATTGCCGCAAATTGATGAGAAAACTAAAGTGCGTATCAGCAAGACCCTACAAAAGAATCTGCAGAAACAACAGCAGTATGGTGGCGCCTCTAGTATACGGCGACAAGTCTCCGGTACAGCATCTTCAGTCGCCTTTACTCCTCTACAAGTCAGTATTCATGTTCCTATATTTAATCATAGGTATAGGTAATTATAGTTTTAGTAAATATATTTATAGAGCAATACACGCCATAAACATATTCTTGTTCCGTCCGAAGCTTAAGCCTGTCCCAGTACATAATTATAGTACCTACGTCTGTATGTAGCTTAGATCTTTAAAACGACGCATCGGATCTTGATGCGGTTTTTACCAATGAATAGAGTCGTGCTTGAGGAAGGTGTTTGTGTGTAATTTGTCAAGCGGGTAAAACCGCGGGCGATCGCTAGTAATTGATAAAATAACTTACGAGTATATTTGCAATGACGATTGATCGCTAAATCCAATAAGGTTCAAAAGACCAAAAAGGTGTGCTACAGACTTAGCCCTGTCAATTGTGAAGCTTATGTAGTACGCACATACATAAACCCTTTCGACATGATAAACAAGCTGTATCAAGTTAATAATAATAATGCGGAAGGCCTTTTATAGACATATAATTCAAAGGAATCGTTATATCAGTACGTCGCGTCGCTACCACGCTATTATATAATTGTATAAAACGGGTTGAATAATGCGAAACGCCTTAAATATCTTACGGGAGTTTTTATCTTACATTCACATATATGGACAGAGTGAAAGTAGGTATGTAGGGTACATAGATTTATACGTTGTTATGAATTATTAAAAAAAAGCTGTAACCCATATCAATAGTGCTAATAATACATAAATTACTGCGCAAATTATGATCTTTATTTCATCATATACCCAAAGGGCCCGGAATTCGCAATAGGTTCACTCATCCCTTATTATGTGAGGATACCAAATACCTATAACTTGCGAAATGTAGGAGAACTGAAGACCTCGGTCTACCCCTTCGGGATAAAGACTTATTTTGTGTGTGTGCCTCGGATATGTGTCGTAAATGACAATAATATTGATACTGCTGCTTAGGACCGATTTGATTTGAATGAGACGAAAATTTAAAATCTTCCACCAGTGAGTAGCCATTATGTAATTTAAACAACAAATTCAAACATAGTAGGTACCTAAGCTTATGTTAAACTTTAAAAAACAAAATACCTTATCACGACAACAGTGTTGTTTGGCCAATATTGTCACGTCTAGAACTATGACTCTCATCGTTTGTTTTGAACGTCGTGAGATGCGATAGTCCCATTCGTTTTCAGATAATATCGTAGGCCTTATAACGAAGTATGGTTAGCTAAGTTAGTATCTTAGCAAATAAGCTTGTCAAATAGAAAACATCATTATATGATGTTTTAGAATATATCGAAACGAAAATTTCAAGTACATGTCCAAATAAACATATTATTATTGTTGATATCTGCGATATTGGTTAAATTAATTAAAGTGTAATTTTGCTATATAATTAACTAGCGACCCGCCCATGCTTCGCACGGGTGCAATGTAGACTATGTAGCATGTCAGTCTTAAAATTCAAATATCTCAATGCAAATATTTGTATGCTTTGCATTGGTTGAATGATTGTCTTTATCTGTGGTATTAGAATTGTGGAATTAGATTCGTCTTTGAATTTCAATGCCAAACAATGTTCAATGACAACTGACATGCTATCAATTGATACTATCGATCGTCCTTGTAAGGAATCGATGGATCGTAATTCATGGCAGAATTTTCTTTATTTACCCACGAATTAGTTCTGGCTCTCTGTAATCGATGCCTACCCCTATCCTGGCTGAGGCGAGCCTCAAGATCGGCAGACGATTCTGTGGCTCTCCGAACACTATGACTTTCCCGATCTTGGCTGCAGCGAGCCTCACGCTCAACTGAGGATTCTCTTACTCCTTCAACTCTATATCTAGCCCGAAGCTGGCTGAGCCGAGCCTCACATTCCCTTGACGAATCTTCGTCTCTAGCTGAACGTGCTCTTTGGGCATTCCCTGTACTACGACCTATGTTTGAACGACGACGTCTTTCAGATATGACTTTATACCTATCCTATTCAGTTCTTTTTTGAACTTAAATACCTACATAACTTTAAACCGCTTTTTGGCTATAATTCTATTGTTTTATTCTAATTCCTATCCAACCAAGGTACCTACTATGAATTTCGAAAAACATGTCGAATTAATTGAATGAATGAAAATGAATTTTTAATGAAAAAGCCATATAACCTATTAATCTGTAATATCTTCGAAAATATTCATTTCAATTACATGCTGCAAACGGCCAATTGATCTATATTAAAAGCAAAATGTATTTAAGGTACTTAATTGGATAAGGATTTATGCTGTATTGCTTAAAATCTCTGTGTGTTCACTGCCGTCATTAGCCACAGCCCGGCTGCGTCGCCGCGCTCGTATTTTTTTTCCATTACGAGATATCTCTTAAGTCATTCGTCCAAATTATATGGTTTGAATGGCAATTTTGGTCTACATTAAAAGCACAACGTATGTAAAGTATTCAATTAGATAAGGAATAATACTGCATTGGTAAAAATAGCTTGGCAAATGACACATTATTTTTTTGTCATTTTAAAAATAATAAAAATGGTTACTGTGCGTTATCCTTAAGAGATAGACATATGCTATCGCGGACTTTTTTGTAGACCTTTCTATGGTGTACAATACTGTAGTACATTATTTTGATCTGTCTCGTAGGGTTTCGTCAGCGTTTGCAATGAAAGCGCAAAAAAATGTGTTTATTTACATTACATTAGAAACCTCTAAAATAATCGGTATTACTCTAGTATGTTATCTCTAGTATATTATACATTAAAACCTTTCTGTTGAATCACTCTATCTATTAAGAAAAACCGCATCAAAATCCGTTGCGTAGTTTTAAAGATCTAAGCATACATAGGGACAGACAGACAGGAAAAGCGACTTTGTTTTATACTATGTATATATAATTTATGTTTTCAATTGTCGGCACTTGGTGGAACATATAGTAATACATTATGAAAAAAACTCACTTGTACACATGCTCCACAATTTTTTTTTTACATGAGTTTATTTCATAATGTAATTTTGCTTTTGTTTATAACAAAATCAATAGCTATGGTATATAAGAACTGGGGTGTTGTTTTTATGTACAAGGGAGGGAGTAAATTCAGTGACTATTTCGTCACTTGTACGAACCAAAAATAAAGTTTTTGGTAGTATTTTTTTTTGTGACGCCCGGCTTTGGATGTAGTCTAACATAATACAAGGTAGTATGGTCTGTGGTACGGTCGAAAGTTTTTACCCGTTTTTAATGATTAAAAAAGTTACTTTAAGATACAGTTTTGGAGAAAATCTCAAAGAAAATCTATATCATAAAATATCTGTTTAATTTTTATAGTACCGGTGATATATGCATATGCTTTATATGTCAACTTTTGAAATCATAATTTGAACAGTATGAACTCATATTTGCTCTAGAATCACGACAAAAATGTTCACAAATGTCAAGCATCAGGATAAAATTAATTTACATAATCAATTTCTATTTAAATTATAACCGTAATCGTTCCGTACATTATATTTAATCTTTATGACTCATTTATCAAAACCTTAAACAAAGTACTTTAGAAACACCAATACCGCGTCTAGATTTGATGTATCAGTTTCTATTACACTCTCTTTTAAATTATCTCTTCACTTGGGCCCATGGCCCATAGAAAATTCAACTTATCGCTTAGCGACCATCATAATGTCTTTCCTAACACTATAATTATTATAATATTAATAGATGTAATCTGTTTTAAAATACATTTTAGTGAAACTTATTTCAATAGACGCCTATCTGAGCTTAGTAAGTCATAGAGTACATTAGTAATTCATAGAGTAAATTATTTATGGTTGTATATTATTTCATAACTATGATGCGTACATGTTATGGAATTCTTCATGTAGTAGTGAAAGTGACTCTCCTGCTATCACGATATCGCGGGCTTTATGATTTCCTTACTTGGTCCCTCTACTTGCAACCATGTAATCTCGTTTTGACTGTAGTTACTAAATTGGAGATACCATCGTACAATTATCTACATATATAATTTTATTTTTGAACTCGTAAATATAATCATCTTTATCATTACACAACCAAATTATAGACAAAACGAATCAATCATAAATTATTTATTTATAACAACATAAGATGCTCATGTCACGCAA
Organism: Nudaria mundana; assembly: GCA_963556515.1. NCBI lineage: Eukaryota > Metazoa > Arthropoda > Insecta > Lepidoptera > Erebidae > Nudaria > Nudaria mundana. The sequence goes on along the minus strand of OY748292.1, from coordinate 18,342,156 downwards.
GGAAATAAAGTCAAACAAACATTATAATGAACGTTTTAATGTTATACAACACGGTTGTAAAAAATGTGTGTCGAATGTACCTTCGTATTACGGTCGTATTGTAAAGATTATTCTGCTGTAATTTCGTATTAACATTTTCTCACGTTCACGTATTCATTTACCTTGTTATTCAAAACATGAATAAAGCCATCTTCTCATTATAACACAATGGTATCAAGATTGTTCATATGTCATCTGTAGGTTAATGTGGTCCGAAAATAGAAATATATTTATAAAACTGGCTGAGGCACACGGCTTGGCCCGCGGGGTTTTCTAGTTCTCAACACCCACGGAACACATACTTGGAATAAAGGTAGCCTTAGTTAGGGCTCCTTTAAGACGAGCGTATTTTTTTTTACCGGACAACGGACCGTTGTTTTCACCGGATTCACCGGTATGGCTTTTAATCAATGTTGTGGTTCGTCGAACAAATTGCGCCGAATGTACCGCGACCTCCCCTCGCCCGCCGGTCCGTTGTCCGGTGAAAAAAAAAAGGCCGTGTAATTTAGTAGCTAAATATGTGCGAACTACAAAAATTTTGTCGAGTAATTTAGTTAATGATTTAGTCGAGCTAATCCATTTTACTCTATTTTTTCGGGCGAGTAGCGCCTCCCACCACGCATCCGTGCTCACTGGTTCACCGGATAAACAAGTCCGAACCTGTTGATTAGTCGAGTTCATTAGTAGCCGCCTGGCCGCAAAAATGTCGTTTCGCAGGAGCGAAGAAACAACTTTAAAATGTGTTTCCAAATATTTAGAACTTGATTGCTTGTGGAATATTAAGTCCCCTATTATAAAATTAAACAAATGAAACAAGCCGCATACGATTAGCTTAATCAGTTTATTCACTCTATTGCGTTGCAGCCCGTTCATCTTGCACAACACCACTCACTTGTGTACTGTACTAAACCGTAATGCGAACGATTTCTGTGTAGTAGCGAGTAGTTTAGCCACTAAATTACACGCTACTCTACTAAATTACTAAAGCAGTGCGAACTAGGCTTTACTCCTTATGACATCAGCTGCCAGTGAAAGATACGTTAAAATCCGTCTAGCCGTTCGCGTTCTAGAGATTATCCGGATTATCCTGATTATAAATCAGTTAATTTGGCATATAAATTTTATTTATTTGAGTAAATAGCAACAATATTAGCTACTCGCAGTTCCACTCGCATAAAATAGCATTCTTGTATTCCTGGAATATTAGTATATAACGAATTTCAGCTAAGTGTAAAATAAATATTTTTGGACATTCTCACACGACGTCATCTAGCCCAAATTAAGCTAATATATTTATATAAGCTTGTGCTATGAGATCTATACGAGTGATAAACATACTTATATATTTCTAAATACATACATACTATACATAGAATACACCCAAACTCCGAAACAAACATTTGTGGATTACACAAATATTTGATTTGACCCGGTGATCGAACCCGAGACTCCGCAGTCGAAGGCTGATGCACAACCACGCCACCGAAGCACAAATATGTATAGAACAACAAACAAACATATACACACTGTCACATTCAATGTTAGTATACTTCTTAGATAGGTATATAGTTATCCGCGATATACTTTTGGATAATTATTTTTAGTGGCCACATATTGAATAATCACGTTCTAATAAAGTTCATAACATTTAATCCTTTTCTGCTAACCTTTCACTGTTGACGCTACAACTATGTACTGCAACCTCAATTTACATTTCAGACAGTCTACTGTTAAGAGCGTTGTACTGTTTCCGTCGGGATAATGACATATTTTTCTGCTTCACCGCAGTTCACATTATTATCAATATTATGACATACCTAAGTGTAATACATAGCAAGATAATAGGAGGGATTGTTCTCATCGAACATATCACACGAATGTACGAGTATGTACTATGTAGGTAATCATACATCTAGATTTACCCTTGATACGATATCCATTTTTTGCCTAAACAATTACGTTGTTTTTTGTTCGAAATCAACACCTAGCAGAGTTATTAACGTTCTTTATATTTTCCGTCAACTGAAGCGTGTCTTTTAAATTTTATATTATTTGAACATCAATCCTAATAAAAATTTGAGATCTGATTTTAGTACTGACCGGTTTCACTTCACGGCATCATCTAATGTTGCCGTGAGGTGAAACCGGTCAGTGAAAATAAAATCATAACAGTGGAAAAGTATATGTGTTTTTGTGCCATCAAGTGCCGTCAATCGACAGTACTAGGTAAAGCTACGCTGCTGTAAACAGTACGCGGCTCCGTATCGAGCAAGGGTTTTTTTTTGTATTTAAATTGAATATTTTTGAGCTTCGTCACGACCTTAATTGAAATCAGCTATTAATTTAGGTGAAAAAATTTTAATTATCGGTCAAGAGGTTGCTGAGAAAAAACATCCGAACATTTTACATTTAACCTGCTCCATGGTAGCTCCGCTCAATAAATAGTCCAAAAAATTAGATGTTTTCAAATTTAGCAGCCCAGGGTTTTCAATGTTGTAGTACCATCACACCATGGCCATCATCTCAGGTAGGCAGAGGTATACTCAAGATTATAAAGGAAATTAATACAAACCCATCTATCTATGCTCTCTTGAGCAATCAAAAGTATTCAAATAAATACAACTTTCTTTCTACCATTTCTATCATTTTCATCAACAAATTGATTACCTACATGGTTAACTAACAAGCAATTTGTGTTTAAACGGGACACGTAGCGTCGTTTTTACATTACAACCAACCTTGAGGATATTAACCGGAATAGAAATATGTATCGTGTAGCAGGGAAAGTAGAAACCGTTTTATAGTGCATCTGGGGTCGACCTGACTACCTCGACCAATATTAGAGTCGTTTATTTGTAAGCATAACGTAGCGGCCAGTTAATACCTACTACGAGTTTGCATGTAGGCGATTCGAGAAAATCCTATTAGTGTTTCAGGCGACGCGGACAAGATACGGCTTTCACCGTTCACATTTGGCTTTATGGTATTTGTGTTATATGGACACGCCCTTAGGTTAAGCGATGTCAGACCTTGTTTAGATTGTAGATACACATAACTGTATACAGAGCAAGTTGTCGTTACTCTGGATTATTATAAGGGCTTTTGCCGATAAGAAGTGAAATCGTCTATAGAATTTACTATTGTGATATTTGATGTGAGTGGAATTTAAAATCAAGAAGCCTTACTTACATGCTAGCCAACTATAACATCACACCCAAAATCATTCATTTCCCTATAATATTCTTGTTGTCCAAATATTTTTTCCAAATAAATAATTTCAAGAATATGTTGTTTCTTCGTTACATTCTGCCTTCACTGTGATGTTATTTATTATGAGTATTATGACCGTCAGAATGCCAAGAACACAGCCAGGATACCTACTATAGTTTATTCTTAGGGCCCTTTGCGGCAGATATTTTATCCCGCAACATTCATGGACCGTTAGTTTGCCTGACAGCTATCAGCAAGATTGTGCACCCGTTAACCGACACCAGACGATGTCTTACCACAGAATTGTCAGATAAGTAGAGAATAAGCATTTGAAAACATCCAGTTATAATTTATATCCACGAGGATATTAGTGTACCCATCATTGGCTATACATTGCGTAATCAATTAGACACTTTAGGCTCTTAAACGGCACGCACCGTAGGTACCTATATCTACAATTTTCTTATTTCATTAATACCTTTTTATCTTAACTCTGGTTGTCTTAAAAGTACCTTTGAGGACTTTTGAGCTTATTGCACTTTAAAATGTCGTTAAAGAACATATTTATGTAGCAGTATTTTTTTCAGCAGCCTTGATGGTTATGATTATGTCTAACTAACCTGGTTATCTATTAATTAAACATTTAAGACTGTTGTTTAGTGGGTCAAGACTGCACCCCAGTAATAAACGCCGTAACACTTTTTATGGTTTCCTCAAACATGAAATCCCATTAACAAAATCAATTTACCTGTCTGACCGCGGCCTGAACGAAATTAGTGAACGAGCGAAACTTTAATTAAAATTCTAACTATTATAGTAAAACTAGCGGACGCTGGCTTCGCCCACCTGACAAATTTTATACTAAAAACCTTCCTCGAGAACCACTCTATCCGTTGGTGAAAACCGCATCAAAATCCGTTGCGTAGTTTTAAAGATCTAAGTATACATACGGAACCGGTGACTTTGTTTTATAATATGGAGTGATATTATGTTCCGTCTGTGTATTGTATAAATAACTCGGACATATGTGCAATAATAAATTGAGCTTACAAAAAATTATAGCGACAGGTACGATGATGAGCCTAAATAAAACGCAATAGTCACTTCTTACCATTGCCTTATTCATCCGCTTCAATATTACTTGCGAAGTGCAGCGCTCTATAATCACGGATAATAACATGAATAACAAATTTAATAAGGGATGGCCACAAAATGTAATGATTGGAATCAAGAACTGACTGTAACTACAAGCTAAATATGTACGCTTAGCACGCAAGACAGATATTTTAAAGATCTTGGGTTAAGTAATAACATAGCTTTTGCTTAGTTATTTACGCGGAGGCTGTAAGCGTCGGCACTATTTACTATGTTTAACTAATTGGACGGCCATCGGCGCGGTGCGATTGTTGTTGCATACTTGTCTAGTATAAAAGCGTGAATAGTGATTATGTACAGTGATGGTCGGTTAAACATCCTGATTTTCTAGTCTGTTTTACGTACTTAAAGATGTCTTGGAAGTTTTCAATATTGTGTTGTTATTTTCGTGTTTTTGTAATGTTCAGCAGATTTGCTAACGGGTTTGCCTTTAAATAATTGTGTTTGATAGTAAAACACAATATCAGAACTCGATATCGCCCATGGGTTGTGAAGGTCAGATGGCAGTCGCTTCACGAAAGAATCATTTTCTAATGGTTATTTATGTACTTACTTAATTTAGTATTTTTATAATATTACTTGACAAAATTGTAAAATTTTGACATTCATATGTGCTCTTTATGTGCCTAAACTGAATAAATAAAATTGATTCTTTGATTCTTTGACAGTAAGACTGGAAAGCTGACCCCAACTAAGTTGGGAAAGCTCGGTGAATGATAGTAAAACACAATATCAAATTAAAGGTCACCTTCTAATAATTTTATACCTAATTCTTTCCACTTTTTCCTGTCAGTGTTATACCATAAGTAGATCATTTACCTATTATCTGTTAAATTACTATATCTTTTGTTACAGGGCTTGGAAATTGTGAACCCCCAAGCAGCGGAAACCCGCATAAACGAAGCAAACGCCAAATATTTCTCTAACACGTCAGGATTCTTATCTGTCGGGAAGACTACCACCTAGCGATTAGTCCTTTACGTTTGATGACTACTAATTACATTAAATTACATTAAATTACTTGAATATAAAACTTGTTTTTATCAATCATCTCGGCCCATTAGACGCCCACTGCTGGGCATAGATCTCCCCCAAAGAGGGGGGAATTCAACCTACATATACCACGCTGGCCAGACGGTTAGGTATTGGATATATTGGTTGGCTTTTATTAATAAGTATCTAGTTATAATCAGTGTAGCGGTAAGTTGGTCAAGATGAACGTGAGCGTATCCACACGGGCGATTTCACTGCTTCTAGTGATTCGTGCTTAATATTGGATAATTAAAATACCATTAATAACTGGTGCGTAGGATATGATTACCCACTGATTCCTGATTGAAGTCTGAGCGTAAATGATGAGTTAAGACATGGTTTCTGAGTTTTTATCTGTATCCACATTTACTAATGTGTGACTTGTAGAATGCGAGAAACATAGATTCAGTCGAATTCCAATGATGTGTCCTATCATTCGTTTCATACAAGTATGAACATACGAGGTTTTCATGATTTTTGGACACACTGGAATGGCATGACCGATTTTAGTGTATTTTTTTTATATTAGGTACCTATGAAATTGCAGTTTTTGTATAAAAAAAATTAAACGATTTTTTTCCATGTATTTTTTATCTGTATTAATCGAAATAATCATCCATACAATCAATGCATCTTTGCCAACGCAGCGGCAAATTATTGATACCCTTCTTAAAGAAATTAGCTGGACGGGAGGCAACAAATTCTTCAAAGGCATTTTGTACTGCCTCTCGGGTTTTGAATTTCTTTCCCGCCAAGAAGTTATCCAAATTCTGGAAAAAGTAGTAGTCTGTAGGCGCAAGGTCTGGTGTCAGTTCTTGCAACTTGGAGACCGTCTGCTGTGCAGTATGAGGTCGCGCATACTGGTTGGAGATATGCCAGCTTCATCATTGTGTTCAGTTCTTCACAGTACACATCTGCAGTAATGCTCACCCCGTTTGGTAAGAAGCTGTGATGAATCACACCGGCGCGGCGGGCGCTAGACCACCAAACAGTGACCATCACTTTTCTAAGGGTAAGTTTCGTTTAGGGCATTGGTTAGGTGCTGAACTAGGATCCAACCAACTTGCTGAGCGCTTGCGGTTTTCAAACAGAATCCATTTTTCATAGCAAGTAACAATGCGGTTCAAAATTCCTTAATTTGTGTCTGTTGAGCAATGCAAGGCATGTCTCGACGCGTACTTCGCGCTGGCGATCATTGAGTTCGTGGGGCGCCCATTTGTCCAGCTTTTTTACCTTGCCAATTTGACACAAATGAACCAATATTGTTTTGACGGTAACGTCGAAAGCTGCTGCTAATTCAGCCGTAGATTGTGTATCATCGGCTTCCACAATCACCTTTAATTCGTCATTGTCGACCAAAGTCCAAACGGCAATTTCATAGGTAAAGACCTATTATTTCACAGGTATGTGAAGAGAACCTAAAGTATTTTTACACTCCTTCAATTTTTTTGCTAATTAATATGGTATACATGATCACAGTCTTGAGATCCTGAAACCACTATTTTATTATCATAAAATAGTATAAAACAAAGTCGCTTTCGCTGTCTGTCCGTCCCTATGTATGCTTAGATATTTAAAACTACGTAACGGATATTGATGCGGGCATTATAAAATTCATAAATTATTTTAAAATCACTAGCCCTGGACGTTAGAATCCCAAAGTCCTGTTGGATTGGAGGAGAAAACACTGAAGTTTTGATGTATTATATAGTGGTATAACAGGATTGCCAATGCTTACACAGTTGCAGTCTCATTCGGGCTAAGAATTGTGTATGAACAGATGAAATCCAACTGTTCGAGTATGCTTTTACGTCGATCTTAATTCCTCACTTTTATTCTGATTAATAGTCGCCCACGCTCAATCACACAGCATCACCGACTTGAAAAAACTTCAAGATTGTTGTTGCATTCGCTTTGAGATCTCAAAACCTAAACGCGAAATCGGGAAATCATCACATGTCTGAAAGTTTCTAAACGAAACGCCGACAATTATTAAAATATTATCATAACAAATAATAAATCGCTACAATTTTACTTACCTAATCGATTAAAAGCGATTCAATTTCAATAATACCTAAGTTACTTAAAAAATTAGGCCAGACCTACTTAAATACTATGGCAATAATTAATAATATTGAGACGAAAGGTTATGGCGCAAGTCTCACGTAATTTAATTAGTGTAACATATACCTACATTAATGTTTAGTAATCTTTTGTATCAATGTTCACGAATTTGCTCGTGAATTCTATGGCACATCCATAGAAAGGTTTGTTCCAATTCTCTCACTTCCTCATGTTTCATTTCATTACGCAAGTTGAGATGCACTGACCAGTGTTAGATATCTACTGTTTGTTACTAAACATTGGCACACACATTATCTACATTCCATACATTTTAACTACTTTCAGATCTTGTGGTGTTGGGTTATTGTATTTTATTAGTTCTAATAAGCAACTCAAAGGTTTCATAATAATTTACTCGTTGGTGTTGAACTACCTCATTGTTTGATATAGGTAATGTATAATTATAGGTATTAAAGGTGTGTACGCAGACGTCTGCTATGATATGTATTACGTAAAATACTTCATTTTATTGGTTGGACTCAACTTAATTGATCTTTATGGTTCTGCAATAGATAAATACCTACTTATATTACAGGTTTAGGTAAAAAGGCGTTAGCTGAGCTTTGCATTAGTATGAGTGCAAATGAACGTATAATGTAACACACACGTGTTGTACACACAGCTACACACAGCCTTTTTACTTTACTTTTCGTGATCACTCACTCATATCTACTCGTATATTTGACTGCTTCGGTGGCGTGGTCGGTAGTGCATTCACTTTCGACGCCGGAGTCTCGGGTTCGATTCCCGGTCGGGACAAACTTTGTGTGATGACACATACGTTTGTACCGAAGTCTGGATGTTTCCTAAGTATGATATGTATGTATTTAGGAAAAAATGTATATAAGTATTAATATCAGTTTATCTAGTAGGTACACATATCACAAGCTCTGCTTAGTTTGAGACTAGATGGCGTTGTGTGAATTGACCTAACATATTTATTTATTTATATGCAAAGTTAAGCTTACGCCTTTCTACCTATACCTACTAAGAATGGAAAAGGCTTTGGAATAGAACTCCGGTTAGCGTCTATCACCAGAGTTGGAGTTGGAGTTGGTTGTTTCGGAAATTGTCTCTTTACTTTAGAATATTCCGGTATTTTTTTTAAACCGCGCAAGCGCAGCCTCTTACGTCCATTGCCGGGCGTCTCTGGGAATACTTCCGGTGCTGTAATTTCATTAGTGACCTTGAAGGTCAACAAGTAGACAAAGCTACTAGACAAAACGCGGATGGAATGCAATCTTTACGCACTTCGCCTCCCTTCGTTTCGGGGGCAGCGGGACGATCGTGTGGAACTCCCAACCATAGTAAAAGCCTCTATCTACTAAAATCAGGGCTGGATTACCTTCTGAACGACGGTGTCACAACGAGGATCAGGTTAGTACAATCAGCACTCGCAAATTAAACACGTGTGATTTCTATTTTTTTTTTGCAAAAAACAGTTAAAAAACAAAGGCCGTTGAATGTTGGCGTTGCGGTGTTACTATAGTTCAAGGACGCCCTGTTACGTTGCGTCTTGGGTTTAGTATTTATATGCAAGGATTATTATGTATCTGGGTTATTCTTGCATAATATTGCGTATATCTGATACTCTCGAATAAATAGTCGCCCCAAGAACTTAGAGCACCAGCCACACCTGGAAGTAGGTAGTGCAGCAGCGGACTAATGAACGAGCCTCCGAAAAACCAAAATTTCCGGTTATCTGCAATAAGCTCGCCTTCATTTAAGTGAGACCAATGAAATTACCGGCGAAACGTGGTCGAATCTGGCGCAATTACACTTCGTCATCCCGAGGTTGCCCGTAAACAATGTAATCAATGGTCCGGGTACCCAAATTCGGATAAATTCAAGCGTTATAAACCTCCGACTAAACAGCCGTATGTATGTAGGTATGTATGGTACTTTCGGCGGCATTGAAAACAATGAGGTGTCGATCGTCACGGATATTATCTTACCCACACCTTTTTATTGTCTTTGTACCTAATACCCAGGTACAACATACGTTGCCAAACAAAAGTTACAACTGCAAAATGTAATTTAATCTAGTGTGAATAAATTTATTTTCAAAAAATTTAATGGTAGGTTATTTATTTCATTCGCTTGATGATAACATAACATAATATAACAGGTGGAAGTTTTAGTTCAAGAAATAAGGTGGAACTGTGTGCTTTAGCTAGTACATGGGGTACACTTAAAAGTTTTGCACTTCTAGCTAATCGGAACTATTTGAATTTCGAATGTTATATTTTTTTAAACGTTGCAACCTTCTTTGTAATAAAAAAAAACAATTGGCGGGAAATCACTTGTCAATTGTTTTTTAATCACACATCAAGTTTTACGTATGCAACGAAAATGGAATTAAGTCGAAAAGATTTTAGAGCGATGATTTTTTATGATTTTAAAAGTTCTTTTTCTCCGCAAGACTGTGCCGCTCGTCTTCAAAATGCTTTTGAGAGAAGCACCGTGACGCGATGGTTTGCTGAATTTGAGAGAAGTCGAGTTTCTTTACATGACGAATTTCGTGAAGGGCGGCCTTCAACTGCCGTAAACGAAAATAATGTGGCTACTGTTAAGCGGTTAATTGAAGAAAACCCGCGGATTACCTATGAGACAATTCGAGGACTATTGGGGATTGGTATGAGTCAAATCCAGAAAATTTTACACGAAGAATTGAAAGTTCGGAAACTTTGTTGTCGTTGGATCCCTCATGAACTGACAGCGGAGCAGAAGCGGGCTCGCGTGGAATGGTGCTCACAGATGCTACTGAAGTACGACCACGGACATTCTTATGCTGTTTATGACATTGTCACAGGAGACGAAACGTGGATTTATTGTTTTGAACCTGAAAAAAAAGCAGCAATCTTGTGAATGAGTGTTTGAAAATGAGAACAAGCCAACAAAAGTGAGGCAGGCGAGAAACGTTTGTAAAAAAATTATCGCGTTTTTTTTCTCAGCTACGGGTCCCATCGGTACAATTCCACTTGAAGATCAAAAGAGTGTTAATGCCGAGTGGTATTCTACCATTTGTTTACCCAGGGTGTTAGAAAAAGTTCGTGAAAGACGACCCAAAAGCCGCATTCTCCTACATCATGACAACGCTTCTTCACACACGGCGAACAAAACAAAGTCATTTTTAGCTTCCGAAAAAGTACAACTCGTCACCAATCCTGCGCATAGCCCCGACCTAGCACCCTGTGATTTCTGTATTTTCCCCAAAATCAAAGATTTCATGAGAGGTTTCACTTTTACCAACTCCGAAGAGGCAGTGATAGCGTTCAATCAGCACGTAGAAAACATGCATTCAGATCTGTGGTCCTCCTTTTTTAAAAAATGGTTCGATCGCATGAAAAGATGTTTAAAATGTAAAGGAGAGTATTTTGAAAAGCAATAAACATAATATTTTGGTTTTAACATATTGTTTTTTTAAGTTACGCAAAACTTATAGTGTGACCTACGTATTAAATAAAATAAAGGAAACGAATGCTGACGTTTAGGCCTATTGGTAGTTTGATTTAAAAATTATCTAATTATGAACATTTTTTTTTGCATATCAACGGACACAACATTATGAGATTTGACAGGAAAGCCTAGATATGATTTGTTTAAAGTTTCATAACTTGATAATTAGGTTAGTAAAAAGTAATCAACTTGCACAACTATTTCCTTTCATAAGATTAGTAGTAGGCACTTAGATATCCAAATTTGGTTTAAATTAACGACATTATTATGAAATTCACATAACGAATTTAAGGTTAAACTAAACTGGAGTAGGTAACAACAAGGATATGAAATGGGTATAAGGTGCCATACACCTTAATATTGGATTGGTGTTAAAGATCTGTTACAGAGGAACTTCTAAAGAGACCATATCACATGCTCTTCCACCAACTGCCGTCTGTACCTACTTAGTACTTACACTGATTTAAGTAGATACTTAGGTAAGAGAGGTACCTACCTATATTGATGTTTCTCATCAATCTTTTTTGACTCAAGATGATTTCAGGGACATAAGGATGCTAAAGATTCGTGAAATGTGATCTTTACTCCACATGGGTAATAGGGTTTCAAATGAAAGAATATTCGAGACTCGCACCTTTTTAACTTTACCTTGCTATGTGGTTACAGCACATAATTAACAATTCTATCGGGTTGCGGTCAAATAGTTGTGATAAGTTTTTAATACCTACGTAATCTCGGTGAAATTATAGACGTGAATTAGAATTTAATGCCCTAAGTAGGTAGTAGGTAAAAAGAACATTTTGATGTTTTTTAATATCAATCTGCTTGTAAAGTTAGATTTAAGACTTATCTATTAATAATGGAATTCCGTGCAATGGTATTCTTGTTCCCAATTCTCACTGGTACAGGCAACGGTCTATCTATGTAATAATTTTCATACAAATATGTTCAACGGTTTACGGGAAAGTGAGTAGGTATCAAACGTCTTTCCAAATCTCATTTTAAAACCTAACGCACAGTTAACAGTAGGAAGGTACACCTATAGATATTATATTGATATTGTATTGTATCATGCATGACCTCTTAGGTTTCCGTAAAAAAGTGTTATTCAAAGTTGTTGTCCCGAACTCTTGCTACAAGCTAATTCGTGCATATCATCCCATGTTAATATTTTTTGTTTGGGTTTAAATCGTATTTTTGTAGATATTTTTTTTTACCTGGCACCTGACAGAAAATTTGGAACGTGTTTTATACTGTGCTTAGGTGTCACGTTTTTTTTGATACTTTGATAGCTAGCGGTAGCTTTAAGTTTTTTGTACTTTTAGTTAGGTAGGTAGTTACTATTTTCATGATAGTTCTGGTAAGTACTATCATAATTAATTCATAATCATAACATAGTATAAAACAAAGTCGCTTCCATCCGTTTTTTTTTTAATTCCGCGGCCCAAGGCTGCGGCCGCTCTAACGTCCGTTGCCGGGCGTCTCTGGTTACAAGCAGAACATATTTCCAGTGGCGCCCGGCGGACTTTGACCACCTCTGTGGTCTCTGCGAGGGTTTGGTCAGGATGAGAATCCCGCGTCGTTGGGGTAGGGTTTTATCCCGCGTCAGTAAGTGAATCTGGTTGCGTGCTATGGGGCAAAGGCCCCGCATTACGCAACCCTTCTAGCCTGCTTCTATAAGGACGACGGGTGGCGATCCCGCCGTCCTCAGGCCCCGATCATGGAGGTCGATGATCTTGGTCGGAGATGAGTCTGCGGCGCCCTCGCCGCTGACTACGGAACTCGGCGGGGAGGGTACGCTCCCTCTCCCTCTCGGCCGCCTCCTTTGCGAGCATGACTTGCTCGCAGAAGGTCGCTTCCGTCCGTATGCATAGATCTTTAAAACTACGCAACGGATTTTAATGCGGTTTTCATAAATTTTTAGCTAGTTCTACATAATTTAAGAAAGGTAGGTCTTTGCACGCTTTTACTCCTAGGATAGTGAAGGCGTGGAGGGACTGCGTGAGATGTTATTTCAACACAATCTTTCAACCTTCCTGGTTAAGGCGATCATGGTATACTCGTACCTACAGCTTTGGACTGGTAGGTACCTTACTTACCTATTTAATGGTTTATCAGAGTTAAGAACACTTAGGTATATTTTGGGTACCTACCTATTTAGGTATTGTGTTTGTAACTACATTCATACATAATAATCACGCCTATTTGCCCGAGAGGTTAGCTGACTACCCATGTACCTACATCATGCACATAGAGCAAAATGGGTAGGTACCAAATTGTCGGTAGGTACTTTGTGATTCACGTAGTAATCAGAATATAGAGAGCATTACCTCATCAGCTGTATCTTGTCCAGAACACCCGTTGAAAGATATATTCCATAGATTTGATTAAAATAAACTACCTTGACAGAGTTACAAGAAAAGTTTTTATAAACATTTGCTCATAATACCTACCAGTTTAAATGAAAATGTATGTTCAGTTATTTAGTCATATTTTTAGCTAATCGATTTTTGGTTATACCGTAGTCGATAATATATTATCGCAAAGTTTTTCAATAGGTACCTATTTTTATGTTTTGTTGTAAAATATCTATCTACAAGATATACAGACAGAAATCAGTCAATACAGAAGAACACATGTAAGTTGTTAAATTAATTTTTTACACTACCTATCTAAAACGACTGGAGTGGAAATGAAGCCATGTTTCGTTGACTCTGCGAATGGAAATAATAATACCTAGGTAGGTATCATGGCAGCCTTTGATATAACATAGCTTATTGTCGTTAATTGGGAACTTTTATGTTTGTCAGACACTTGTCCGTTGTTCGGTAGGTCCACCACTAGCAGGTGAGGTAGGTTTGGTGTGCATCGTCACCTCATATTATTCATTATTTCAAGAACCACTGATCCTATCTGCTATTTCATAAAAAATATCTTTCCAAGATCGAGGCTTCGTAAAAATAAACCAGCACTTCGTAGAACAATTTTAATCAGTCAGTAAGTAGGTAGGTAGTTCAAAATAAAGAACATAACGAACATAACCACAAATAAAATTTAGAACGTCACATTTTAGATTGTACAAACCACAAACCCAAACTAATGCTAATAAATCTTTAGCACATAAGTACAAACAGAAAAAAGTAATGGCAATAAGCCTCAATGTTGACGTTGATCACTCAAATTATATTGCCACTTATGGCCGGTTTCTGAATTGAGAATTTGAAGTTTAGCATCCACTGAGTACGCCAAATGTCAAAATTCAGGAACAAATTTTGACATTTGACGTGCTCAAAGGATACTTAACTTCAAATTCTCAATTCAGAAACCGGCGGCCGTTAATTTCACATCTCTGGCCTTATGACTTTTGTGTTAGTAGTCGTCAAAATACTCTCACTTACCGCTTTCTGCATTAATAACAATCGTAAATGACGACTTCTTTGCAATTAATGTCCAATTTATGCGAAAAAAATTAAGCAACCATTAAAATAGTAGGTGGGATAATGGATTAAGTTTCTATTTGTTTAAATGTATTATTTGAGGAAGCTATGGCAATTGCATGAGCGTGACATACTTTATTTAGTAAGTACCTACTTTAGTTCGATCTTGAAACGTCGACGTTGAAGGAAAAAGACATTGAGGAAAAAGAAACCGCCATAGTATTTTTTATTTATTTTATTTATGGTATTTTTCAATTTTCTCAGTTGGTCCATTTAGGTTTACAGTAACTTTTACTGTAAGTATCATACGACACCAATATTTTTTTTTAATGAACTGTAAGCGTAGCTTTTTTTAAGATGGATCTGCCCCACTACCACGCATCCTTTAGGAAATTAATAATCTAGTCATCTAATGGTTCGTTCCTGCATTGCACGGCTATATAGAGCAGTAAACTTGGCAATGGCTGGCGTGCCCAGGGGGCTCTTTACCCCAGTCCAAAACACATACAGACAGACAAACAGGCGAACGCAAATATGACCAGAATAGTCTGGAAACGCTTGGCTTGCTTCGCTCGCTCGGTCAAATAGTATTGTATTGTAGGTACGAGTATACTTATTGTAAAATCAATTACACAAGTACACGATGAATAGTGAAATAACATAAATTACAGAATTCGGCCTTTATAATGACGGAATTCATCATAAAATATTCGAAATTACTAATCTGATGCTATAGATACTCGTAGGTTCGGTGGCGTGGTCGGTAGTGCAACGGCCTCTGAGTCTCGGGAATCAAATATTTGTGTAATCTACAAAAATGTTTGTTTCGGAGTTTGGGTGTTTTCTATGTTTATTATGTATGTATTTAGAAATATATAAGTATAATATGTATCTCAGTTGTCTAGAGTTCTAGACCCCATTATGTAACACAAGCTTATAGCTTAGTTTGGGCTAGATGACGTGTGAGAATGCCAAAACATATTTATTTATTTAATTTGTGCGTAGAGAGCTTAGATTTATTGATATTTATAATTTTTTTTGGTGGTAACGGGGAACTTCTGAAGTGAACCGAAGATTTACCTAATTAGTGCAACTTCGTCGTAATTCAAAACTCTAATCTAGAAATTTCACTAGGTGCGATTGAATAGACAAGAACCTATGCAAATGGTGGATAACCGGCTTGGACTAAAAAGGATATTAAACAACCTAGAATTAATCTAAAGGATTTACTAAAGAACATAATTATCAAAATTGTACTCATCTGTGGTCAATAGTTTTAGCTCTATTTAACACAATTTTCACACACCAAAAAAATGTCTTGTTACCATTCGACTTCGAAACTCCATATTTTGTTAACCAACAGTGATAGCATAAAACGAACCTACTACGGTTAAATTTATATGTAAATCTGTTCCTTTGCGTGTCGGACCACGCAAAGGATAGGGTTCCGTAGCCACCAATATTAGCATCTATTATATTATATCTTAATATTATATTCTATGCGTGCCCTGAGTCCCGACAGGCACTTGGCCGGTTTTCTCAGAATGTATTGGAAGAAAACTGCCGAACCCACATGCATACTCAAGAAGAGAATAGGTACATGTGCAATAACAATACACTCTCAAAATATTTATAATAATTCTGACGCTTGTGGTATGCACATAAATTGCGCGTGGGCTTGCATAAGGACGACCGCCATCGCCAGTAACGGCCATTCAACACGCGCGTGCCTTGTTTCCAAACAAAGCAAAATATTTATACTTTACATATGTAAATAATTAAATAACGTACAAAATTTTATTGCAGTCAATTTTGCAACACGTAACTTGGGAGTTGTTAAATTGTGATGACTAGTCCCGGTCATTCTCTTCTGCTAGGTCGTTACAACCAGAAGGCAGGGCTCTGTCATGAAACAATTGACAATACACTGATATGTAGATAATATGACCAGTGAATCAAGAAAACAACGTTAACGGTTCATAGAAATTGAAAGAGTAGAGTTACTATGTTGAGTGAACGCCTGTACCTCGACCCGTGAACAGGTTCTCGAGCGACCGGCGCAGGCGCAGCTAGTCGACGATACATCCCGAGTGGTCCGCGAGGTTACCACCGTCCGCGCAGTGCTCCGCCGGCCGCTTATCAAGGTGCGCGTCCACATCCGAATAACGGACCAGTGAAGCGGGAGATACTCGACGCGAACATTATACATACCTCCGTTGATAACTCTCAGTTACAATACAATTGATTACAAATTAACGAGTGGTTATAACAATTATTCGGATGGTGACAAGTGTTTGTGGGACCGGCTGTTTAAGTGGCCGTTTAATAGTATGTTACAAAGTGAACTGGCTTTTAATTAAGTGGGTGTAAACATGGCGAGCTTCGAGGACCTTGCCTTCGATTGGGCGACTCTTTGCCAGGAGTGTCCGGAATGTTGGACTCCTTCAGGTAAACAAACCTTGCAGTAACATTGTAACGTTCAGTTAATTATAATCATCATCCACCAAGCCTTTTCCCAATCCAGTTGGGGTCGGATTTCCAGTCTAACTGCGATGCAGCTGAACTTCGATATTTTCTGTGGAGCGACTATCCATGTGGGATATCGAAGTTCAGTTAATTATAATATGCAAATAAATAATTTGCAGATAAAAACCATTAACAACTACTTATCTTTTAATGTCGAGGAAGGAAACCC
This sequence comes from Nudaria mundana, assembly GCA_963556515.1. Classification (NCBI taxonomy): domain Eukaryota; kingdom Metazoa; phylum Arthropoda; class Insecta; order Lepidoptera; family Erebidae; genus Nudaria; species Nudaria mundana. Next base: position 18,325,005 of record OY748292.1, on the reverse strand, counting down.
CATTAGGGGGTATACGTACCCTCCTTATCGGTTACTAAGTACCTACTATCTAAGTTTCTATGATGTGGAATCTAATTTTAGTTCGTTAGGTCTATGTCCGTCATATTTAATTGAACTGTACATTATACATACCTACTTATTACGCAAAGGTTAAGCCAGTTGAATTTTACGTCACTGTTCATAAACAATTTACGTCTCTAATCAAAAGTATATGTAATATCTACATTGATAGAAAGTTAAAACAATGACCACATGTTTATAAAATATACTACCTTACTTAGTGACATAGTGATCATCATTAAGTTAATCTACCGCCTGTTACATACGAGTTATCAGCAACTTTTTTAAATAACACTCCTAAAACTGAGAAAGTTATAACACAAATATTTCTCAGAATTTAGTAAGTCAGTGATAATAATTATAAATATTAAGTACTAGTTGTCCCAGCGAACTTTGTACTGCCATATATGTCATGTCATATTTTTTTCATACTTTCTCACCTTTTTAACCTTTCCTGAACATTCAAGATAAAAATTACCTAAATCGTCAAGCCATTCTCGAGTTTTAGCGAGATAAACTAACAGTAATTAATTTATAATAGATTGAAAAATTACTTTTATTTGGTGCGATTAAAGAGCAGAGTGAAAATTACGGCAATTCGTAGTGAATTAAGTTTCTAGAAATGGATTATAAGAATATTGCGTAAATAAATAAAGAATGCAGTCTTTGTGTCTAGTCTTGTTTAGTTGACTATCAACTTTAATCTAACAAGTTAATTCTAAATCGGAAATAGTACAGAGTAACTAAACTTGAACTTTCAGAAGTTATGTACCTATAAACCTACGCCGTATGTATCTTCTAACTTCCAAGTAAGAGTCTCTTAGCGATGCACTTAATAATATTTCGCAGTGCTTCGGAATTTATACTTTCGTCGTAGTAACATGATAACAGTACGTCGACCTTGGTTTGTTGTTTGTAACCGGCCTGTCTCGAGCTAGTGGAGTTAAGTTCTAATGACAAGTGTTGTACGAGTACAACAGTCTCACTTACTGATACGTGTATCGCATGCTGTCTCTCAACTTAAAAGCTATCTTGTCAGTGCAGTAGTTTTTCCTTCCATTCTTCATCTACACCTCATCGGGGCCCACTTTTTCGTCCATATATTATACTACATTGATCGTGCCTTATAGGTTGTACGTAGGTCTACTAATTTCAAAGGCAGGCCTGTGAAGGGTGCCAATGAAAATGGAAATTAGACAGTCCACAAAATATCAACATAAGGTATGGGTTTACTTTATAAGCTAGTGACTCAATTTTTTGTAACGACTTCTGTTGTGCACGTACCTGACGTTCCGACACCTGTATACCTTACACACAGAGATACCGATAGATATAGTATGAAGGTTTTATAAAAAAACACGTCAAAAAACACGTCATTATTGTCCATAGTAAGCAGAATGACCTCTAACCCGTTAGTTGGAATAACTAAGTAGTTACCTATTCAATTTCAAACCTGGGTAAGTGCATAAATTTCAATGGTAGTCAGGAGAGATTTTTTAAGAACTGGAGTTATTTTTAATAAGAAACGAAGTTTGACTAATTAATTTATTTTACTATCGTATTTCCTAAAAATATTTTGAAACAGTATTTTTAATGATTACACGGACCACTTATTGTAAGAGATAGTATAAAGAAATTGTTAATTAAAAATAAAAATATGTAGAAATTAGATGTTGATAAAGTGCTGCCGTTTTCCCAGAGGAAATTAAACATATCTCGCTAATTAGTTTACAATCTGTGTTAATGATGATGTGATTAAGTACTACAATTAGCATTCCTCTTATTATTTTAAAACTAGTCATGGAGTTTATAAAACTTTTTCGATGTTTGTTTTAAAAGACATACTTACACACGTCAAAGTTTTTTGTTTTATTAGATGTGAATAGATGTTCCATTTAAATTACTAACTAACAATCTATATATTTAATACGACAATTTGTCCGTCCCTCCCTACATTTGTTTTTTTTTTTTTTATATTTGAGGTGATACAAAGTTCGCTGGGATAACTTGTTTACGTAATTACTGTTCTACGTCCGCTCACGGTGTATTTTCTTTATACTGTGGTATTGCTGGCAGAAAGATCTGACATAGGTGTCTGGTATCCGGACGAGACTACCGGGCGAGCTCGGTTTCAGTTCAGAAGGAGAACTACAACTGGTGTAGTGCTACTTCTGGACCTTTAGTATACTGCTTTTACAACATTAGGCGAATGGGCGAAGTCCAGTGAATCTTCATTAAAGTTACTACTATCAGGCGTTACTTTTCGGAAGTCCATAGTTAAATAAAATAAATCTAACTACTTTGCAATATTCCGCCACATGCAAATTACCAACTCTCGTATTTATTCATGCACAAATCCGCCCTCCAAACGACCGAATTCGGTCGCCGTGCGCCGAGCCATCGACATCTCCTGATGATGCCCCTGGTTGGGGGCGAAACACGTGTCGAGGTTTTTTATTATTTTTTGCACGATAACACAACTCTCATATTTATTCTATTTTCAAAATTATTTCTCTATTCTTTCGGCCTAAGTGGGTTTGGAGGGCGGATTTGTGCATGAATAAATACGAGAGTTGGGTAATTTGCATGTGGCGGAATATTGCAAAGTAGTTAGATTTATTTTATTTGAATCTTCATTAATCAATGTCGTTGTAGCGACATTGGATCCCAGGCGTAGAATGATGATGAGTTCACATAAGTAGCAGGCGATGAGTACGATGGTGTTGAACAGGTTTTATACATTGATATAAATTTCACATTAACCCACTTCCAACTTGCCATGGGTCAGTGAGTGGGATTTGTAAAATTGAGTAGTCTAATAGAAGATTATCTCCATTCCATAGTTGTGTGAATAGCTTTCGTCTAGTTGAAAATTTTATATGAGGTTAATGATTTAATGTTGTATTTGCATTGGCAGACCTACTTACAATAACGTTGTTTTATTGGTTACACGTGGTGATGAGAACTTCGATTAGTAATAGTTTTAACTTAAAACGGGATATTTTCTATATTTGGTATTCATTAAATTGGTCTCTGATGTCATAGCGCAAGCCTCAGTGCCCAAAAAGTATTAGATCCAATAAATGCTATGTCCCGTGTTATCATTTTATGTCATTAAGTATTTAAGTATGGTAGTGGATAATTATTTTAAAAGCCTAACCAATTAATGAAGTGGCAGGATAGTAACGTAGGGTTAACGACGTGTGTTGCAAACCTGGTTAAGTATAGATATTTATTTATGTAGATAAGTATATACTATTTTAGTAGATCTGTCTGCTGTAGGTACAGAAGACAGACAGATCTCTACTAAAATATAACTACGTATATGCAACTAAGTGAGTACCTATCTGTAAATCGCAAAAGTGCAAATCAGCTTAGAAATTAACTAACCGACCTTCAGCCGCTAAACTGTTAATTTTTTTAAGGACGTGTACTATAAAGGTTCTAGTTTAACAAGGTTAGGTACCTATACAGAGGAATGGCGAGGTTATACTTTCGAAGTCGCAATGATAAATGTTTTTAAAGAAGACTGTGTAAGGTATGCTTATCTGATCGTTGATAAAGAACTAGGGACCTACCAACCTACATTAAGTATTTGTACTTACTTGACCATTATTTTAGTTCTTATCGTAGGTACGAACCTTGCGCGCTTACTTTGAGGCTGGATGGCGTAGAGAATAATGTCCGATAATATTAACTGTTCAATTTATTGTTGCATACATGCTGCATGCTGAAACACATCATAGATTCAATATAAATAGATTGCAATGACACACATCAGACGACAGACTCTCCTAGTCTGTCTAATAAATATAATAGTCCAAGATCCCAGGGCCGTCAAACCTAACTCATTTTCTGATAGACAAAGTTATTATTCTTAATACTTATAATAAATCTGTAGAAGTGAAAATTCTGTACATTAAAGATATCAAAAAAATAAATGGCAGGGGGTGTTACTAGACCGACACCGAACCCAAAAATGTAATTACAAAAATTTTTGTCTGTCTGTCTGTCTGTTCAGGCATCACGCAAAAACTACTGGTTCGATTACGATGAAACTTGGTATAATTATTCTTTAATATCCTGGGCACCACACTGGGTACTTTTTATCCCGGAAAAGTATATACAATAAAAAAAAACTTAATTTTGCGGTTCGATCCCTTGACCCGAGTACTGTACCAACCGCAAATAATAAGTTTGTCGTAGGTTTTTTTTATTTTTTATATTCGGTTCGCCAAATTGACGCCGCCGCCGCCCGTCTGGTGGTAAGTCGTGACGACGTCTAGCGATTGTGGGCCACTCTCACAGCACATACGATAGAGAGTGGCCCTCAACTTGACGATCTACTGATGTGCCTCTTCACGCTCCGCTTAAAGAACCCAGGGTTATATGTGGGAGGAAACACGTGCACAGGCAGGGCGTTCCAGGCCACTATCGTTCGGCAGAAAAACGAACGGTTAAAACGTTCGGTTCTCGCGAACATGCTATCCACTGTGTGGGAGTGGCATCTCTGCTCGGCACGCGTTGTTCGGGATCGGAAGGAAGGGGGTGGGATCAGATTGAAGAGCTCTTCAGAACAGGTTAAGTCACCCGCAGTTCACTATTAATGGTTTTTAGAACTTTTGTCTGTTTGTCTGAATGTTTGAACACGCTAATCTCAGAAATGATTTGATTTTTTGATTTGAACTTGCGGTTCGGTTTTCAATCGCTTCATAAATAAAAAAGTTATGTAGATCTAAAGTAACACGCAGGCGGAGCTGCGGGTAACAGCTAGTTCTTAATATGTAGAGTGCAATTATGCATTCGCTAACATTACTGAATATTTACCGGTACAAACGTGACTATTTCGCAGTTATCTTGCATTGGAGTAATGCAATGAATATGTGAGTTATCAGAGCGCGTTATATTCTTGTAAATCTGCCGCAGATACCGGAGGACTGCCAGTATAGCACGTCATCATAAATATAATAATGCTTATTATGTCATATGTAGTATAAGGGCAGCATCAGATTCATAGCTTAGGACATTAAAACGATGGCTCCTGACGATCTCAAAAGCTCTGTTACCCTTGAAAGAAAGTTAAGATTATTTTATAAAATACTAACGGACGTCCGCGGTTTTGCCCGCTTGACAAATTATTTACTAAAATTTTCCTCTTGATCACTCTATCTATTAAAAAAACCTCATCAAAATCCGTGACGTCAAAAACCACATCAAAGACAGCGGAAGGTTTGTTTTATACCATGTTATGATACCATAGAGTTTATATTCTTCGCAACCTTAGAAAATATAAAGTGGCCCTTACTACTTTCTTTAACCACAGCAGTTTTATTGTCACAAATACCAATGGGGTTATTTGTAGTGAGAACAAGATATTCTGAAAAGGAAAGTCTTATACATATTACATTTTTGTATTTTAAAATTTACGCTCGGTGCGTATCTAAAGAAAAAAGTGAAATTCAGTTAGTAACAACACTTAGTTAGTAACAATTGCACAGTAGGCGAAATAAAATGTAGGTATTATTTAGGAATTACTAGCTGGCCCGGCGAGCGTTTTATCTGCGATATAAATTTTCAAAAGTTGGTCCGATTATAGTTTTTTCTGTTAAATAACTGATCAAAATTAATAAGTATGTATGTATATGAGTATACAGGTGAATTTTTCGAGTGGGCTTGGATGGCCAAATCCAGAACTATAAGGAATAGCGAAAAATGCTCAAAGGAGTCACGAGCCCGATTTTGATGAAACTTAAAACCTCATCGTTAGATTTTTAAAAAACCTATAATCCTATCTGGGAATCGAACCCATTGATTTAGAAAAAAAATCACACCCTTTATTATTACACCATACGATAGTGTTGCTGTTAAGGATCTAATTCTGGGAAGTAATGATAGGTATACGGCAAATTTAAGGAAAACTTAGAATTTTAATAAAATTCATATTTTATGTTAGAAAGAATAGCGAAAAATGCTCAAAGGAGTCACCTTTGAGCATTTTTCGCTATTCTATATAGTTCCGGATTTGGCCATCCAAGCCCACTTGAAAAATTCATCCTGGTGCATTGAGGTATAATGTACTACGTACTAGAGAAGACGGCCTCAACTAAATTGATTGTAACACGAGTTAGAGTCCGCGCGCTCTAACTCACTTAGTCTGTCCCGAGCGCTTTCCGGAACGTGACACATTTGAGTATTTTGAGTGCGAAGTTTTTCTTTTAAATATGCCTACGTGTGCATTTAAGGAGTGACCTTTCACCTGTAAGTACAATTAACATTGTCTTTAATGCATGCTTTATTTAATTATATTTTAAATTGTTACTTGTGACGACGCGTCACAGAGCGGCGACGACCATTTTTAGCAAAATGTCAAAGAGTAAAACATTTTGTGCGCGCAGAGATGACACTATCGACGAAAATTTTTTTTACTAAGATTTATTCGTTGCATCACTAATAATATTTTAAATAATGTTAATATTTTTGGAGTTTACTCCTTAAGAATCGATTTTCATATATAAGGCGCCCGGTATGAGAAAAATCCGAGGGGTAAAACCTACTAACAAGTGACGAAAACGTGTCACGTTTTTGGTGCGCACCTTTAGTGCGCAACTTTCTAATTTGGATGTGAGTGTATTAAGATTATTATTATTGTTATTATTATTCCCTTTATTACATTTTATTACATATTTACTATATTTTTAAATAAACTTATAAAAAACACAAATATATTTAAAAATATAAAAAATAGTGACCCACCGGTATCGAGTACAGTGACCAAGCTACCGGTGGTTAGGGCTCCAGAGATAGGAACTTCCGCACAATACGGGCCGTATCCAACAGAACCGCCTTCTGCATCAAGCCCTTGACCCAGCTGCCTAACGCGAGCCTCTGTAGGTGGTGGTCGAGGCTCTTGGCTATTAAACCATGAGCAGATACGACTATCGGAACAATAATCGCCGAATCCACATCCCATATGTCGACAATCTCGTGAGCTAAGTCCAAATATTTAATTTGTTTATCTTTTTCTGCTTTCACGAGATTCTCGTCATGCGGCACAGTGATATCGACAATTATTGCAAGGCGTTTTAATCGATCTATTATCACTATATCTGGTTTGTTGGCTATAATAGTCCTATCAGTGATAATAGACCGATCCCAATACAATGTAGCATGGCCATTTTCAAGAACTGGGTCGGGCACATACCTGTAATAAGGTATCTCTAAGTCAACAAGGTTATATTTTAGAGCAAGTTGTTGGTGGATAATCCTGGCTAATTGGTTGTGTCTGTGCAAATACTCACCGTTCGCAAGACGGGAACAACCAGAGATAATATGTCTTAAAGATTCTCCGGGACGATGACATGCCCGACAGATGTCTAGCGTCCCATCTTTGACAATAAATCTCCGATAGTTATTCGTCATCATAACTTCGTCAGTGATTGCACAGATGAAACCTTCAGTTTCTCCAAAGAGATCACCGAAACGTAACCAGGATACGGAAGCTGTAAAATCAACATCGGGCCCGTGTAGAGCCCGATAAAAACGACCGTGAAGCTCTTTGCTCTTCCATATTTCCTTGCGATCAGATACACCTAGTATTACCGGTTTGCGCCAGTTCTCTTTAGCTAGGGAGAGTGGGGTCAGTCCGTTATCAATTGCCACGACATCTCGATGCAGACCCACATCCACCTGCAAGAAGTACTCTCTAAGGTTGCATATCTCACGGTTATGGAGACTCTTAGCGTTTAAAAATCCTCGACCTCCACATTTCCGTGGGATATACAACCTCATTACTGACGAACGTGGGTGGTGCATTCGGTATGAAGTCAATAGACAACGTACCTTTCTATCCAGAGCTTCTAATTCGGTCTGAGTCCATCTAAGTATGCCAAAAGAGTATACTAAGACTGGCATGGCCCAGCCGTTAACAGCCCGTACTTTGTTACCGCCTGACAAGAGACTTTTCAATACTTTTTTCAGGCGGCTAAAGAAACGGTCCTGCAACGTCTGTTTCATGTCAGTCTCAGCAATACACAGAGTTTGGGACATACCTAGATATTTGTAGGTTTCGGTTGCGGAGAGCGACTCAAATTGTGTGAAATCCGAAAGACTGACTCCTTCAGATTCCACAATCCCGCCCTTTTTCACATGCATGACCGCACACTTATCTACCCCGAACTCCATACTGATAGCCTTACTAAAAGTTTCAGTAACTTTTAGTAAAGCCATCAATTCGGGGCCATTAGGGGCAAATAACTTTAGGTCATCCATGTAAAAAAGGTGGGATAAAATTTGACCCCCTCCCCGCATCCGATAGCCTAACCCTGAACCCTCTAGTAGCGTACTGAGAGGATTCAGTGCTAGACAAAACCATAACGGACTCAGACTATCGCCCTGGAATATTCCTCTCTCGATCCCTATTGGTACACCACCTCCTAGAATCTGACGACATCCTGGATAAACCAAAACCGTAATCCATTCCATACATGACCTCAAAAAGGTGCACAGAGTTGCATCAATTTTATACATCTCCAGCACCTTTAGAAGCCATGTATGAGGTATAGAATCATACGCTTTTTTGTAGTCAATCCAGCATGTCGCAAGGTTCTTTCAGTTGCGGCGTACCTGCTGACAAACAGCCATGTCAAGAATAAGGAGCTCTTTAGTACCACGTGCCCCACTTTTACATCCATTCTGAGAGATGGACAATATATTGTTGTTTTCTATATGTGAATACATTTTGACTCTCAGAATAGATGTAAAAAGTTTGTATATAGTTGGTAAACAAGTAATGGGTCTGTAGTTTTTGGGGTCTGTGGTACCACCAGATTTATAAAGAAGGTGAGTAACTCCGGTAGTCATAAAAGATGGAAGCGACGCTAACTCAAGGGATGACTGGAAGCAAGATGCCAAGCAGGCGTGTGAGCTACGGAACCATTTTAGCCAAAAGTTGTGCAGTCCGTCCGGTCCAGTAACAGTAGCCCACCGGTATCGAGTACAGGGACCAAGCTACCGGTGGTTAGGGCTCCAGAGATAGGAACTTCCGCACAATACGGGCCGTGTTCAACAGAACCGCCTTCTGCATTAAGCCCTTGACCCAGCTGCCCAACGCGAGCCTCTGTAGATGGATGTCGAGACTCTTGGCTATTAGGCCATGTGTAGATACGACTATCGGAACAATAATCGCCGAATCCACATCCCACATGTCGACAATCTCGTGAGCAAGGTCCAAATATTTAATTTGTTTATCTTTTTCTGCTTTCACGAGATTCTCGTCATGTGGCACAGTGATATCGACAATTACTGCAAGGCGCTTTAATCGATCCATTATCACTATATCAGGTCTGTTAGCTATAACCGTCCTATCAGTGATAATAGATCGATCCCAATACAATGTGATATGACCGTTTTGAAGAACTGGGTCGGGCACATACTTGTAATAAGGTACCTCCACGTCGACAAGGTTATACTTTAGAGCAAGTTGCTGGTGGATAATCCTGGCTACTTGGTTGTGTCTGTGCAAATACTCACCATTCGCAAGACGAGAACAACCAGAGATAATATGCCTTAAAGATTCTCCGGGACGATGACATGCCCGACAGATGTCAATCGTACCATCTTTTACAATATATCTCCGATAGTTGTTCGTCATCACGACTTCGTCAGTAATTGCACAGATGAAACCCTCAGTTTCTCCGAAGAGATCACCAAATCGTAACCAGGATACCGATGCTGTTGAGTCAACATCGGGCCCATTTAGAGCCCGATAAAATCGACCATGCAGTTCCTTGCTCTTCCATATTTCCTTCCGATCTGATACACTTAATATTACAGGTTTGCGCCAGTTCTCTTTCGCAAGGGAGAGCGGGGTCAGTCCGTTGTCTATTGCCACAACATCTCGATGCACATCCACGTCCACCTGCAGGAAATACTCTCTAAGGTTGCATATCTCACAGTTATGGAGAGTCTTGGCATTTAAAAATCCACGACCCCCACATTTCCGTGGTATATACAACCTCATTACTGACGAACGTGGGTGGTGCATTCGATATGAAGACAATAGACAACGCACCTTCCTATCCAGAGCTTCTAATTCCGTCTGAGTCCATCTAAGTATGCCAAAAGAGTATACTAAGACTGGCATGGCCCAGCCGTTGACAGCACGCACCTTGTTACCGCCTGACAAAAGACTTTTCAGTACTTTTTTCAGGCGGCCAAAGAAACGATCCTGCAACTTCTGTTTCATGTCAGTCTCAGTAATACACAGAGCTTGAGACATACCTAGATATTTGTAGGTTTCGGTTGCGGAGAGTGACCCAAATCGTGTGAAATCTGAAAGATTGACTCCTTCAGATTCCACAATCCCACCCCTTTTTACATGCATGACCGAACACTTATCTACCCCAAACTCCATACTGATGGCCTTACTAAAAGTTTCAGTAACTTTTAGCAAAGCCATCAAATCGGGGCCATTAGGGGCAAATAACTTTAGGTCATCCATGTAAAAAAGGTGGGACAAAATTTGACCCCCTCTGCGCATCCGATAGCCTAACCCTGAACCCTCTAGTAACGTACTGAGAGGATTCAGTGCTAGACAAAACCACAACGGACTCAGACTATCACCCTGGAATATACCTCTCTCAATCCCTATTGGTACACCACCTCCTAAAACCTGACGACATCCTGGATAAACAAGAACCGTACTCCATTGTCCCATACATGACCCCAAAAAGGTGCATAGAGTTGCATCAACTTTATACAGCTCTAGCACCCTACGAAGCCATGTATGAGGCACAGAATCGTACGCTTTCTTATAGTCTTTATTATTATTATATCGTTTATTCATTTCTATTCTTATTTTATACATTTTTAAATACATTTATAAAAAACACAAATACATTTAAAAATATAAAAAATAGTGACCCACCAGTAGCGGAGTAGGACCCAAACTACCGGTGGTGGAGGCTACAGACTAAGAAACCTCCTAACAATACGGCACGTGTCGAGGATAACAGCCTTCTGAATCTGATTCTTGATCCAACAATCTAACGAGAGTCTCTTGAGATGTTGATCGAGACTCTTCGCTATTAATCCGTTTGCCGAAACGACCACCGGGACAATGATCGTCGAGTCTACGTCCCACATGGCGGTTATCTCGAAGGACAGATCGAGGTACTTACTAAGTTTGTCCTTCTCTGCCTTCACGAGATTCTCGTCATGCGGGACGGCGATATCGACGAGCACTGCCCGACGCTGGGTCCGATCAACCAACACGATATCGGGCCTATTGGCAACAATAGTCCTATCCGTGATGATTGATCGGTCCCAGTAGAGCATTGCACGACCATTCTCAAGAACTGGCACTGGTGTGTACTTATAGTACGGTACTTCAAACTCAATAAGGCCATATTGAAGAGCAAGTTGCTGGTGGATGATCCTGGCTACTTGATTGTGCCTATGTAAGTACTCGGTGTTAGCTAGATACGAACAACCGGAAATAATATGGCGAAGTGATTCACCAGGACGGTGGCATGCTCGACAAATGTCGACCGTACCGTCCTTCATGATGTATTTCCGATAGTTGTTCGTCTTGATAACCTCATCTGCAATTGCACAGGCAAAACCTTCAGTTTCCCCAAAGAGGTCCCCAAAACGTAGCCAGTTCACCGAAGCGAGCAGGTCTACGTCGGGTCCTGTTAAGACCCGGTAGAACCGCCCGTGTAGCTCCTTACTCTTCCATACGTCCCTACGGTCTTCAGTACCTAGCACCTTTGGTTTACGCCAGTTCTCGTTAGCCAAGGAAAGAGGTGTTAGGCCCTTGTCAACCATCACGACATCGCAATGAATGTCACACCCGTTCTGTAGAAAGTAATCTCTCAGACTGAACACTTCACGGTTGTGGAGGTTCTTGGCATTCAAAAAGCCTCGACCCCCCCACTTCCGCGGAATGTACAGTCTCATGACAGAAGATCGTGGGTGTAACATTCGATGCAATGTCAGTTGTTGACGGACTCGCCTATCCAGGGCGTCTAGTTCCGTTTGAGTCCACCTAAGTATGCCAAAGGAGTATAACAATAAAGGTATCACCCAACCGTTGAAAGCCCGCATTTTGTTACCACCGGACAAAGAACTGTTAAGAACTTTTGTCAGGCGGCCAAAAAAACGTTCTTTCACCGATTTCTTAATATCCTCTACCGCTATACCCAATGACTCTGACATACCTAGGTATTTGTATGTTTCGGTCTCGGAGAGAGATCTGAGAGTTATTATCTCAGAAAGTTGTAAATTCGGTGAATTTACAACCTTCCCCCGTTGTACATGCATAACCGCACACTTATCAACACCGAACTCCATCTTAATGGCATTACTAAAAACTTCCGTAGTTTTTAATAATGTCACTAAATCTTGGTGCTTCAATGTGAACAGTTTGAGGTCATCCATGTACATCAGGTGAGATATAACCTCACCCCCTCTACGAAACCGATAGCCTAGCCCTGAATCCTTCAGCAATGTGCTAAGTGGATTCAGTGCTAAACAAAACCACAATGGACTCAAACTGTCGCCCTGGAATATACCACGCCTTATCAAGCCTTGCGGGTCAGAGGCGTGCCCACCACTACCTGGTTGACGAAGGACTGTGGTCCACTGCCCCATACACGAGACTAAGAAGGATTTAAGAGTCGGATTAATTTTATACAACTCTAAAATCCTCCTCAGCCATGAATGAGGCACCGAATCATAGGCCTTCTTGTAGTCAATCCAGGCAGTAGAGAGGACGCCCCTACTCCGCTTGACTTGTTGGCTAATGGCCATATCAATGAGGAGTAGCTCCTTAGTACCACGAGACCCAGCCCTACATCCATTCTGAGCGTTATCTAAGATATTATTAGATACTATGTGCGAGTTTATTTCACTTCTCAGAATAGATGTAAGGAGCTTGTAGATGGTAAGTAAGCAAGTGATGGGTCTATAGTTTTTAGGTTCCGTGGTACTACCTGATTTGTGGAGCAGGAAGGTGATGCCAGTGGTCATGAAAGCGGGTAAGGAACCAGACTCAAGGGCTTCTTGATACTGTGTTGCCAAGCGTTCATGCGAACTCTGAACCCACTTTATCCAAAAGTTGTGCAATCCATCCGGCCCAGGACTTTTCCAGTTCGGGGCCGTACGAATTGCACAACTAACGTCTTCGGAGTCTATGGTAATAGACTCCATGGGTTCGATGATACTGCATTCACGCTCGACGACACGGATCCAGTCGCCCTCCGAATGTTCGACGGGTACCGACCATATGTCACGCCAAAATTGATTCATGGTGTGAGCATCTGGCAGTTGTCCGTCGCTCAAACGTTGTCCAGTTCCCTCCAACTCTCGGTACACCTTCCTTTGGTCACTTTGGAAGATGCGATTCTGCCAGTATCTATTTACACGCTCTCTATAACGACGGATACGGCTTGCCCATGCATACACTTTCTGTTTCAGAAAGTCAATACGTTCCGTGACATTGGCTAAGTATTGCTGGGGACGAATACCGGTCCCAGCAAATGCCTGAGTCACGAAACGCATGACCCGGGGACGACTATTTCCCCGGCTGAAAGAGATAAGCTTTGCAATGAGAGTCCTAAATGTGCCGATACGTCGCTCGATTCTTGCCTGCCATACGGGAACACCATCCGGTCGTGGTGCACGGTTAACTTCAGGGAATTTAACGCGTGCAACACGACAAGCGGCAATCGCTCCACAGTAAAGAACCGAGTGAGTATCAAGCAAATCACTACTAGTCCGTAAGTACGGTTCTAGCAATGCATTTAGGGCTCCCATCAACGCCAGATTTCGCTTATGCATTGGCAAGCGTGGTAGCCGCGGTCTAGAATTAGGTATAAACCTATACTGCGAGATCACATCTTCCAAAGTACTCCTCAATTGCTCGCTTACCTGGATAGACGTATCACTCGTATCATTTCCTGCGTCGAGTGCGGGTTCCGCTAACGTCGCACTTGTAGCAACCGTCTGTGTCACAGGTGACGGTGCTCTCGTTGACACTGGAGCTGTACGAGTAGATAATACTTCCAGGCGTAGTCGATCAAGCACAGATTGATCCAACAACTTACATCGTTGGATAGCCCGCACTTGATCCGATAGTCGTTGGATGGCAACGGTAATTGTTGGTTCAAGAGCCTGAAACAAAGGAAGCATCCTTGAACGATACGCAGTCAGGTTGGTTTCCCCATCTGTAGCCTCATAATATGCCCGCATAACGTTTTCATTGATGGATGAAGTCCATCGCATGCGGTGCACAATACCACCGGTAGTGGGGACCCTACTCGAAGCTGGTAGGCTTCGGGGCCCCAAACTGCTCGGCGGCTATTATTATTATTATTATGATATTATTATTGTTTTTTGTCTGGGGGTAACAAAATGCGGGCTTTCAACGGTTGGGTAATGCCTTTATTGTTGTACTCCTTTGGCATACTTAGGTGGACTCAAACGGAACTAGACGCCCTGGATAGGATATATATTATTATTCTCTTTATTAACACTTAACACATATTTATTACATTTTTAAATAGATTTATAAAAAATACATTTAAAAATATAAAAAACAGTAACCCACCGGCATCGGGTACAGGGACCAAGCTACCGGTGGTTAGGGCTCCAGAGACAGGAACTTCCGCACAATACGAGCCGTATTCAACAGAACCGCCTTCTGCATCAAGCCCTTGACCCAGCTGCCTAACGCGAGCCTCTGTAGGTGGAGGTCGAGGCTCTTGGCTATTAGACCATGCGCAGATACGACTATCGGAACAATAATCGCCGAATCAACATCCCACATGTCAACAATCTCGTGAGCTAGGTCTAAATATTTCATTTGCTTATCTTTTTCTGCTTTCACGAGATTCTCGTCATGTGGCACAGTGATATCGACAATTACTGCAAGGCGCTTTAATCGATCCATTATCACTATATCAGGTCTGTTAGCTATAACAGTCCTATCAGTGATAATAGATCGATCCCAATACAATGTGACATGACCGTTCTCAAGAACTGGGTCGGGCACATACTTGTAATAAGGTACCTCCACGTCGACAAGGTTATACTTTAAAGCAAGTTGCTGGTGGATAATCCTGGCTACTTGGTTGTGTCTGTGCAAATACTCACCGTTCGCAAGACGGGAACAACCAGAGATAATATGTCTTAAAGATTCTCCGGGACGATGACATGCCCGACAAATGTCTAGCGTCCCATCTTTGACAATAAATCTCCGATAGTTATTCGTCATCACGACTTCGTCAGTGATTGCACAGATAAAACCCTCAGTTTCTCCGAAGAGATCACCAAATCGTAACCAGGATACCGATGCTATTGAATCAACATCGGGTCCATTTAGAGCCCGATAAAATCGACCATGTAGTTCCTTGCTCTTCCATATTTCCTTCCGATCAGATACACTTAATATTACAGGTTTGCGCCAGTTCTCTTTCGCAAGGGACAGCGGGGTCAGTCCGTGGTCTATTGCCACAACATCTCGATGTACATCCACGTCCACCTGTAGGAAATAGTCTCTAAGGTTGCATATCTCACGGTTATGGAGAGTCTTGGCATTTAAAAATCCTCGACCCCCACATTTCCGTGGTATATACAACCTCATTACTGACGAACGTGGGTGGTGTATTCGATATGAAGTCAATAGACAACGCACCTTCCTATCCAGAGCTTCTAACTCCGTCTGAGTCCATCTAAGTATGCCAAAAGAGTAAACTAAGACTGGCATGGCCCAGCCGTTGACAGCACGCACCTTGTTACCGCCTGATAAAAGACTTTTCAGTATTTTTTTTAGGCGGCCAAAGAAACGATCCTGCAACTTCTGTTTCATGTCAGTCTCAGCAATACACAGAGCTTGAGACATACCTAGATATTTGTAGGTTTCGGTTGCGGAGAGTGACCCAAATCGTGTGAAATCTGAAAGATTGACTCCTTCAGATTCCACAATCCCGCCCCTTTTTACATGCATGACCGCACACTTATCTACCCCAAACTCCATACTGATGGCCTTACTAAAAGTTTCAGTAACTTTTAGCAAAGCCATCAAATCGGGGCCATTAGGGGCAAATAACTTTAGGTCATCCATGTAAAAAAGGTGGGACAAAATTTGACCCCCTCTGCGCATCCGATAGCCTAACCCTGAACCCTCTAGTAACGTACTGAGAGGATTCAGTGCTAGACAAAACCACAACGGACTCAGACTATCACCCTGGAATATACCTCTCTCAATCCCTATTGGTACACCACCTCCTAGAACCTGACGACACCCTGGATAAACAAGAACCGTACTCCATTGTCTCATACATGACCCCAAAAAGGTGCATAGAGTTGCATCAACTTTATACAGCTCTAGCACCCTCCGAAGCCATGTATGAGGCACAGAATCGTACGCTTTCTTATAGTCAATCCAGCATGTCGCAAGGTTCTTTCGGTTGCGGCGTACCTGCTGGCAAACAGCCATGTCAATAATAAGGAGCTCTTTCGTACCACGTGCCCCACTTTTACATCCATTCTGAGAGATTGACAAGATGTTATTGTTTTGTACATGTGAATATATTTTTACTCTCAGGATGGATGTAAAAAGTTTGTATATAGTAGGTAGACAAGTTATAGGTCTATAATTTTTGGGGGCTGTGGTACTACCAGACTTGTATAGGAGGTGGGTTAGTCCGGTAGTCATAAAAGCTGGAAGCGACGCTGACTCAAGGGATGACTGGAAGCAAGATGCCAAGCAAGCGTGTGAGCTACGGAACCATTTTAACCAAAAGTTGTGCAGTCCGTCCGGTCCAGCAGATTTCCAATTTGGCAACGAACGAACTGCACAACCAATATCTTCTTCAGATATGGTTATAGGTTCCATAGCTGGAATTGGTTCACACGCCCGCTCAACATCCCTAATCCACGCATCCTGTGTATGACTGACGGGCGTCGACCAGATGCTTTTCCAGAAGTTAACTGTAGAAACAGCATCAGGTAGACTCCCATCAGTCACATCCGAGTTAGGTCGCTCCCACCCTCTATATACCCACCTCTCATTTTTTTGGAACAAGCGATTCTGAGTGTATCTGTCCACTCTTTTTTTGTACCGCCTTATGCGGTTCGCCCACGCATAAACTTTCTGCTTCAGGTAATCGATGCGCTCTGTGACCCGAACAGAGTATTCACAGGGCCTAATATTAGTTCCCACGAATGCACGGGTCACAAAGCGCATGACTCTCGGGCGTGTATTGCCCGTCCTGAAGCAGTGTAGCTTGCCAATGAGCACCCTAGCCTCGTTGATGCGCCGCTCAATTCTGCACTGCCAAGCTGGTACAGCAGGCTTTGGTCGAATAGCTGTTTCTTGTTTAAAAAATTTAACACCAGCTATTCGACATACTGCAACAGCTGCACAGTACAGAATGGAATGGGCATCAGTAATGTTTCTGCAGTTGTTAAAAAACGATGTTAACATCGAGTCTAGGGCACACACTAGCGCCACATTATTTTTATGTGTGGGCAAACGCGGAAGCCGCGGTCTACACTCAATAGGGACAGATTGAAACTCACCAATCGCTCGCTCCAAAGCGCTCCTTAATTCCTCATTGTATTGAGTACTTACAGGTATAGCAGCATCACTCACTTCTTCACCAACATGTGAGATGATGTTTTCTTGCGTTATTTCATTACGGTTACTTTGTAATGGCACAGGTAATGATTGCAATGAAGAAGGCGTGATACCACTACACACTTCTAAGCGTAGCCTCTCAAGTGTAGCGTCATCCAACAGGTGACAGCGTTGTATGGCGCGCACCTGATCCGATAAGCGTTGTGCCGATACGTTGACATCTGGTTCAAGTACCTGAAACAGAGGTAGCATGCGAACACGGTACGCAGTGAGGTTAGTTCCCCCCTCTGTAGCCACAAAATATGCCCGCATCACGTTTTCATTCATACCGAAGTTCCATCGAATGCGGTGCACATTACCACCGGTAGCGGGGTCCGTAATCGAAGCCGGAGGGCCTCGGGGTCCCAAGCCAGTCGGTGGCCGGCCTCTCCCCTGCCGACGTACAGGTAGAGGCGACGTCGGCGGAGAGAAAAACTCGTCGCTGCTTGAGCTCGACGCCTCACCAGTAGTCACAGTTGTCGACGACTGTAAGGCGGAGCTGTGCGACAAGTCCGGGGTTGGTAAATGTGCTTTTTTGGCGCCGGCTCTTGTCAACATTATATTTTTTCTTGATTTTCATCTTATTTTCGTATTATCATTTTCAGTTTGTTACACTGACATAATGTGTCAAAGTGTACTATAATTTATAAAATATATGTTTTTGTGTTTTTTCCGGATTTCTTCATGCTGATTTTTTTTGTAATAGATATATATTTGTACTTTTATTATGTTTTGAATGATATTTTTGTATTATTGTAGATTAAAGGTAAAATATTTTAATAAATGCTCCTCAAGAAAAAAATTATTATTATTAGTGTATTATTATTAGTGTATTATTATTATTTCATTAAATTGTGAATTTACCCTTTCATATGATATTAATCTTTTTTCAGTTGAATAAACTTTTTTTGCGTATGGTTAGATACTCGTAATAAAGGAGTAAACTCCAGTCGTGCGTCGGAGCTGACACACACACATTTTTTTTTATTATTATTTGGATTTAAAGGTGTTATAAATAGGTGATAGTAAATAAATATTTTATTTGATTTCTTTTAATTATCTCTATATATTTAATACACCAATTTGTCTGTCCGTCCTTCGCGTTTTTCAATTATAATTAATAATACATACATTTGCATGAAATATTAAAATATTCTTTTTTTTTTCTTTTTTTTTATATTTGAGGCGATACAAAGTTCGCCGTGATAACTAGTATAAATAAATGCCACTCGACGATATCAATATTATATAATGCTACACCTAATAATAAAATTTCATTAATCATTTAGGTATAATACTTAATGTCTGTTCTGAGTTCGGCAGATTACTTATTCTATGTAAGCGTACGCTATTAATAGAACTTTGAACAACCAATAGGCTCGGGAAAACTGTCGCAAAAAGCAATGCAGCGCTGCGTTGTGGCTGCGTGCACGCTGCGTGTTTATTCAGACCGTCAAATTATTGCTGCAGCGCTGCAGCGCTGTTTAGTTTTAACTTTTAACAAAACGGAGCACAGATTTTGTTCACGATGGCTTCTCTAGTACGTAGTACATTATACCTCAATGCCCTGTGATGATTTTGTGAAGAAGACTGCAATAGGTGAAAATGAGGGAACCATAACTAAGTATATATTTACAAACAAATAAAGTACCAAATATTGTGAAAAAAAAATCCAACATGCCTGTTTAAAAATGTTCTTAAATCACTATCGTAGTCAGTTTCACAAAAACCGAATTTCATTCGGAGAACCTACCCAGTTAGAAATATCAAGAATGACACAGAGGATTTCATTTTTATTTTACAAAAACGTAAAGTAGGTACGAAGAAATACGATTCAGATTTACGGTACCTGCATAGGTAGGTTTTTAAAATTCATATTTGCTTAACATTGTATCTATCTAAATACATGTTGTTGAATTGTAGATGAAAGCTAAAGATCCAACCAGCAGTGTAGATTTCCTACTACTTTAAGATATACCATGGCATTTATAAACGAAGAAAATATCTTAATTTAATCAATTACAGTGTTGTGCAATCTGATGGGAACTTGTTACTTATTAACTTTCTACATGATTTATAGCGCAGTGATAACAGTTTTGTAGTAAACTTACTATGAATAAATTAAAATAAATAAAAATGTTAGGACAATTCACACAACGCCGTCTAGTCTCAAACTAAGCAGAGCTTGTGATATGAGTACTAGATAAACTGATATAAATACTTACATACATTTTTTTTTGTAAATACATACATACATACATAGGAAACATCCAGACTTCGGTACAAACGTATCTGTCTTTACACAAAGTTTGTCCCGACCGGGAATCGAACCCGAGACTCCGGCGTCGAAAGCGGATGCACTACCGACCACGCCACCGAAGCAGTCAAAGAATTGAAATGTAATTATTTAAGAACTCTGACAACTTATAGCTGTTGATAAGGCCTTGTCTAAAAATGTGTCTACCTTTCAACTTACGATTCAAATATTCTGGGTGTAGGTACGAGATTAATATCCACGGTAATTGACGTAAGTGCACGCAATGCAGATGCGATAATTGAAAGGTACACATTGTGTAATGGCAAGAAACCATTTCACTTTCGATTCACACCGAAATTATAGTAATTTATGCGTAACTCGAACATTGTTCTGTATCAAGTCACTGGTGTGAGTGAAAAATTTCTTACGCATATTAATTGATTCGTTATTCGCTTCATTGTTCTTGACATTGTTCTATTATTAATATAAAAGACGGTATGTTGTACACTCTGTATTCCCACCAATATGATTCTGTGTACGAGAATCTACTGCAGTGACCATTGATGACATTGATTTTTTTATATTCGGAAAATTTAAGGAGTTAACTTTGGGCTACTACCTGTTTTACAAGTTAGCTTAGCTAAGCTGTTTCGGAATCTGCATTACTAAATCAGAAATTAAATAGAAAAGTTGACATAGTTCCACAACTCTTCATAGAAATTAGGCGGTAAAACAGCAAAATGTGGTCTAACGAGCGAAATGGTAATAGTAGCGCACCACAAACTCAAATAAGCACATGTAAATGTTTAATGTGGCTACTATACAACCGGCCATGATGGGCCATCATTGCGGAATATGTAGAGGGCATAATTGTCTGATCTGTAATGGTCAATGGTCAGCGACTATTTACAATACGAACGTATTATAGCAATCATGGCAGATTCTGCGACTTCTCATCATGGCCGACTGTATAGAGGCCGCTTAAAACATACCTATTCAAAAAAAGATCATAATTTTAAAACCATTCTCTTTTTTGCGTGCCCTCAAAAATAGTTTCCAGTTAACTTGTTCTCACGAGTGCAAGTAATCAGTGGGTTTTGTCATTGACCCAAGAATTACTGGACCCATAACTTTGTTTAATTAACTTGCTGTAGGTACCTGCTTCAAAACACACTTAATGTTGGCTGATACCAAATTGTACGTACAACCAGGCCTCCGTCACTCGATCAAAGCCGCGCGCTATATACCTACCGCTCGGCGTACCTTCGAGAGTACAAACAAACTGGCAGAGGGCTGCCGAACGCCCGCCTGAGCGCTCGCATCGCACCGCACTGCACGTTTCCCGCGCTTACGCTTCGAAATGCAGAAACCACGTAATTATTGTGCGGATTATAGCAGGTATGCACTATTTTAATAATAACAAAATGCATTTTTAACTTGGGTTTCATTTACTTACATTTCTTTTTGTTTTTCGTGCACCGCGATTACGTTATGTTTGGCAAACAAAAAAAGCGCCCAAGTGCGAGTCGGACTCGCCCATGAAGGGTTCCGTAGCAGCTTGCAAAAAAAATCATTAAACGTAATAAACCATAACCAAGTAACATAATATTTTAATTTTAACGATTTATGGCGTATTAAAAAAACCACTTACTAGATATCGTTCAAACCAATTTTCGGTAGAAGTTAGCATGGTAATGTACAACATATATACCTATATTTTTTGTTTTATCATTCTCTTATTTTAGAAGTTAGAGGTGGGGGGACATATTTTACCACTTTGAAAGGGTTCCTCGCGCAAACTATTCAGTTTAGAAAAAAAATGATATTAGAAACCCCAATATCATTTTTTATGATATGGATAGGTCATCCATAGATATTATTTATTTTCTTTTTAGGCTCCGTACCCAAAGGGGAAATACAGAACCCTATTACTAAGACTTCACTGTCCGTCTGTCTGTCTGTCTGTCTGCCCGTCCGTCCGTCTGTCACCAGGCTGTATTTCATGAACCGTGATAATTAGTATACCTTGAACCGTGACATAATAAATAATGTATTTATGTTGCAGCTATAACAACAAATACTAAAAACCAGAATAAAATAAATATTTTAGGGTACAACCCGTACAACAAACGTGATTTCTTTGCCGTTTTTATTTATTGATCAATAAAAAAATATAAATCATTAAGTATATTATAAAACTAAAAATGGTTGATTCGTAACATTCGTTTTATTACAATAATCATCATAGGTACAACCCTAGCGCATTCTTACGATAGCATCACTCGGACGGCGGGCAACACAGTTTCGACTCTATAAACGCGAGTTTAAGGTACAATTCGTCACGTTCTGTGCAGCAGGTATTATTATTAAAATTTTGTAGGTTAATATAGAGTAGGTATTTTCGCTTTTGTATGGGAGTGATGTATCTGTTACGTAGTAACTATTTATTAATCTGTAGTACAACGCATTCGACTGGCAGTGACGGTTATGTTTCGGGTTAAATGTTCGGATCGGTTTAAATGAGATTCAGGAAAGATGTCACGGAAACTTTTGAACTTATTTAAATGCACCTAAATATTGAAAATTAGCTCGTGAATCTCATAATTAAACCTAACAGACATTATTTGCTTATAAATAATGCCAGATACCTACAATCTTTCTTCTACTATCACATACCTACCTAATAACTACAAGTTTATAGTTTTCACACCAAAACTTATCTTAAAGCCCACCGTGTGTAAGAATTCATCACTCAATCAATCAATTAATGAAATCTTATTATTGTATCATCGAAATCCAGGCAAATGGTAGTGCGGTTAGGATGATACCAATTCAAATGTTGATGTAATTATTTACAATAAGAATTACAATATACATGATCACGAATTAAAAACATTTACACTACAAAATATCGTTTACAAAATCCTCCGCGTCATTGCCGACTGGGAAGGTTCCCAGAATGCTGGCTGTGTTGCCACGTTGGATGGCGATACCTATTCTTTGGGTCAGAAAATAGCCAGCCTTGATGTACTTCCTTTTAAAGGTCTTGTTTTAATTATAAGGGTGGGTATTGATAAGTACATACAGATAAACACATCGGTTTTCTCGGTAGGCTGATGTATAATTTACGCGCATAATTCGCTTGCAAGTTGTTGGTTTCATGTTATTTGACGTAATAGGGTACGAGGTTTACTAGGTCCAGTCCAATGAATGTGTTTTATGCTTGCACGGAGATATTGTTACTATTTTCATATTGTTTTATTATGCGCTTTGGACTCCGTTGACTGCCTCTATGATTATTCATAAGCAGTCATTAAACACGTCTAAGAGAAGTTGCAATAGATTTTAGTATAATACACGGATGTGAGTGAATGGAAAGTTTGACTTTATCGTTCATTCCACTTACTGTTCAAAATAGGGCCGAAGTGTCGTCAGAATAATGATTAGCAATTCGACATGTCTAAACAACCGTTAGGTGAATAATATGTGCCCGAATTCTTAGGTCGTCGCTTCTGGAGTTCTGTGAATTGGCTTGAACTTTGGAACACACATAAATATTAGCATTTCAATGGATTTACCTACTTTAAGGCCCTTTGGCGCGTTATTAAGAAAGTAACTGTTGTCTTCTTGTTTAACAAAATATTGGAATTCCTTTAAAATGTAGATGCCAACCGTTTTTAGCTTTGGAATATTTGAGAATGTAACGTAGGTTACGTACATTCTCAGGTTATTTTTCCTGATGCTTTATTTGGAGAGATAATATACCCGCAAACCTTACTCACTTAATGTTCGATAAGGAAGTCGAGAGAGACCTAACGCTGGGCGAGAGTGGGAGGAGTGTATTTGCGCATCGGTACTCTTGTACTAACTCGCTGTTACCACCATATAGATCGATAAATCGCCAACTGCGTAGCTTGAAGGTCAACGTTCTTTTTATCTGACGCCACCTGTAGCTAAAGTCCGCTGATGTCCTCAGCCCTGAGGATATCCTTCCGAGGGCGTTCCCGGGGAGCCCTGAAATGGATATTTAGCATTACATACTTATACTGTGATTAGGAGGCAGTTTTAATAAAGGATGATAGCCAATTGATCGATAAATCGCCAACTGCGTAGCTTGAAGGTCAACGTTATTTTTCAGCCCTGAAGATATCCTTCCGAGGGCGTTCCCGGGGAGCCCTGAAATGGATATTTAGCAGTACATACTTATACTGTGATTAGGAGGCAGTTTTAATAAAGGATGATAGCCAATTGAACAAATTCCGCCGGGCGCCTTACTGGAAATACCTTCTGCGTGCGTACCAGAGACGCCCGGCAACAGACGTGGGAGCGACAGCGGCCTTGGACCACGGAATTAAAAAAAAAAGTTGAACATATTAATAAAATATGCATTGAGTAGATGTGTATAAGCCTGTTTACGTGTAAGAACTAAAATATTTTGGCAATAAAAATAATAGTTTAAAAAAACTAAAAAAACACGCTTTTATAGAGAATCCAACTAAAAAGTAGAAAATTAATTTTAATAAGTTTGAATTAAGAATAGTGTAAATTAGAAATAAATGTATATTATTGTAAAAAAGCGTGAGGTGCATTTTAAGATATTATCCAAATGATAATTCTTCTACTCATATCTGTCAATAAAATATTTATAACTATTGACACTATGCACTTCACGCTTTTACTTTTACTATTATTTTTCATTTTTTAGTTTTTATTTTCATTATTTTTTTTTTAATTTTCAATCGAATTATTGCATTGTCATCGGTCTTTAAGCTAATAAAACCGTATTAAAAATAGTACATAAATGCACAGCTGCAAACGTGCAGCCCGTGTAGTACTGCATACAATTAAACAACTACATCTTGCACTTTCTACAATTTCTCCTGTCAGGTCCAGACATTCGTTGCCTGCACGATTTGTCTCCACAAAACGTGACCGTACCGACGACAACGACTTTTATACTATTCCAACAATATTGTAACGCCATCTCGTAGCGAGTAATAAGACTACCAAACTCAGCGCCATCTAGTAGCAAATCGCAGTACTACTACGTAACGTCTTTCGGGAATGTTCTGTCAAGGTACTTCTATGCAACGTGTTATCTAGAAGCATCACGAAGGTGTGGAATGTTCGCGATATTTCTTCCGTGAAAATTCCAGAGTAATCTAGAGTAATGACCGCACTATAAAGGCGGAGCACTTCGGTGGCGGATCATCAGTATTTCCGGAGCGATAATACGAGTTATACCTGCGAGTTCAAGTGCGATTAAAAGTGTTCAGTGAAGCTTATAGTGAAGTGTAAATTAGTGGTGTAATAAATAAAGTGTTTTGTGGTAGTTTGATCGGCATTTTCAATTCGGTAGAACCCCGGCTCGTAACAATTGGTGTCAGAAGTGGGATTTGAACAATGCCGGTGTTACCAAAAGAAGACACAGAGGGCGTCCGTACCAGGGGTCAGCGCCAGCAGGAGTTGGACAGCAGGCGCTTCGGAGGTAATACGCCGGAGAGGTTGGGTGGTCAGCAGCAGCCAACGGTGGAAGCTGGCCCGTCCACGGTATCTCCAGCGCCAGCACCTCCAGACTTTGCTGCGCTGATGGCGATGCTACAGGAGCAAGCCCGCCGCCAGGAGGAGCAGGCCCGCCGGTTGGAAGAACAGCTGCTGCGTGACAAGGAGGAGCAGGCACGCCGCCAGGAGGAGCAGGCACGCCGCCAGGAGGAGCAGGCACGCCGCCAGGAGGAGCAGGCATGCCGCCAGGAGGAGCAGGCCCGCCGATTGGAAGAACAGCTGCTGCGTGACAAGGAGGAGCAGGCACGCCGCCAGGAGGAACAGACACGCCGCCAGGAGGAACAGATGCTCCTCATGAAAGATCTTCGAGCGACTTTTGGCAAGGAGATGAAAGTGATGAAGGATCAAGTTCATCATGTTGAGAACCGCATCACGGAAGCCGAAACACGGATAGAAGATGTAAAAAACCAGATTACAGAATATGTGAGGAAAGAGCTGGGAAATCTGAAAGCTGGAGATGGGAATGCGACTTCCTTACCTGCTGTTCCCTTAGCACGTGGATTTAAAGTACCTCCATTCGATGGGACATCATCATGGTCGGCCTATAAAAAGCAGTTTGAGGCCGTTAAGAAGGCAAACGGGTGGAGCAAAGCCCAGGCCATGACTGCGCTTACATTGGGTCTGCGAGACAAGGCGTTAACCATCCTAGAAGCTCTCGGAGACGATGTATCCTACGAGCAGCTACTAGAAGCCTTGGAAGCCAGATACGGTGACGCTCACCTGGAACACGTGTATCGTGCGCAGCTGAAGGATCGTGTCCAGCGCACTGGCGAAAACTTGCAACAGTGGGCCCTGGAAGTAGAGAAGCTGGTACGGAAAGCGTACCAGTCGGTACCTGCGCTCATCAATGGGAATCTGGTGCAAGCATTCATCGACGGCATCCACGACCTGGAAGTCAGGGCTGCTGTGAGGCTCGGGCACCATGAGACTCTCAAAGACGCCTTGGCTCATGCTTTGGAGGTCGAAGCCGTACGGAAAGATCATCGATCTCACCGCGTCAGGGAAGTTGTAGCATCACCGGCTCGCGACCGTTTCACGAGGTATAGCCCTAGGTGCTACACATGTGGTGAGAGGGGCCACCTTCGATCCAGTTGCCCAAAGCGGACTGCTGAAAGAGAAGAAAGTCGTTCCCAAGAAGATAGGGTGGCTAACGTCACCGCCCAGCAACAGCAGGGAAAACGAATAATAGCCAGGTCTGCGTGGCGGGTGCCGGCTGATGTTAGAAGAGCCCCAAGGGTTTCGATCTCACAAACCCAGGATGGCAGATTCCATGGCAACGCAGACGCATTGTCAAGAAGACCTTGCCCTGAAGACCGTAAGCACTGTGCCAAACAGGAGATAAAGGTAGCCATACCTGTGAAGATGCTTAAAACGGATCTGAGCGACGAATGGAAAGAAATCCTACAACATGCTCAACAGGACGACGCGGACATCAAGCCAATATTTGAGTGGATTGAAGCAAGTGCTCCTAAACCCATGTGGAGTGACGTCGCTTCAATGAGTTCAATCACAAAAAGTTATTGGGCGCAATGGGACAGTTTAGTTATTCAGGATGGAGTCTTGTGCCGCAAATGGGAAAATGCTCGAGGAGACAGCTGTCATTTGCAAATGGTCGTCCCTAAAGTTAAGGTCCCAGATGTGCTACAGCTCTACCATAATGGATGTTCAGGGGGCCATATGGGAGTAAAAAGGACTCTGTTGAAGATACGTGAGCGGTTTTACTGGATCCACTGTCGCGACGACGTTGAGGACTGGTGTCGCAAATGTACGAGTTGTGCTGCTGTGAAAGGACCTCATACACGGAGCAGAGGTGCACTGAAACTGTATAACGTTGGGGCACCATGGGAAAGGATAGCCCTAGATGTTGCGGGACCGTTTCCTGAAAGTGAAAGCGGAAACAAGTACTTCATGGTTGTGATGGATTATTTCACGAAGTGGCCAGAAGTCTTCGCTATACCTAATCAAGAAGCTACTACGGTCGCAGATAAATTAGTTCACGAAGTCTTCTGTCGTTTCGGGGTGCCTCTAGAAATCCATAGCGATCAAGGAAGAAATTTTGAATCTCAGGTGTTCCAGGAAATGTGTCGGGTCATGGGTACTCACAAAACCAGAACGACCTCTTACCACCCGCAGTCAGATGGAATGGTGGAGCGATTTAATCAGACATTGGAAAGATATCTGGCAAAAGTTGTGGAAAGCAGGCAAAAAGATTGGGACAAGCACATCCAACCGTTTCTTTTGTCTTACCGAAGTGCGGTTCACGAAAGCACGTCAGTGACACCAGCTTATGCGAACTTTGGAAGAGAATTACGGTTGCCTGCCGACTTAATAACCGGTATACCACCTGACGCTCCACGCAATATCACCGATTATGCGAATGACTTGCGCAGCAGGATGAATGACATTTATGAGCATGTCAGACAATCAGGTCAACAAATGTCTGAAAAGATGAAGACCCGTTACGACCGAAAGACAAACAATAAGAGCTTCGATGAAGGTTCGTTAGTGTGGTTACATAACCCAGTCCGCAGTAAAGGGAAGTCTCCTAAGCTGCAAGCTAAATGGGATGGACCATACCGAGTTGTGACCAAGATTAACGATGTCACTTACCGAATACGGAAGAGTCCAAGAAGTGCGCCAAAGATAGTTCATGTGGATCGATTGGCGCGATATTATAGGCCTGACAATGCTCGGGACGAGCATGTCTTAGGAGGGGGCAGTGTAACGCCATCTCGTAGCGAGTAATAAGACTACCAAACTCAGCGCCATCTAGTAGCAAATCGCAGTACTACTACGTAACGTCTTTCGGGAATGTTCTGTCAAGGTACTTCTATGCAACGTGTTATCTAGAAGCATCTCGAAGGTGTGGAATGTTCGCGATATTTCTTCCGTGAAAATTCCAGAGTAATCTAGAGTAATGACCGCACTATAAAGGCGGAGCACTTCGGTGGCGGATCATCAGTATTTCCGGAGCGATAATACGAGTTATACCTGCGAGTTCAAGTGCGATTAAAAGTGTTCAGTGAAGCTTATAGTGAAGTGTAAATTAGTGGTGTAATAAATAAAGTGTTTTGTGGTAGTTTGATCGGCATTTTCAATTCGGTAGAACCCCGGCTCGTAACAATATGTAGATTACAATGACTATCTAATACAATTTATTTTTAAATTCACGAATATAATTGATTATATTAAGTAAAAGATTTCAAAAAATATATGTAACTTAAATGATTAAGTAATATTTATCTTTCTAACATCGGCTTACAGTATTCACGAGAAAATAACAATTAACATCGGTATATTTTCAAGCACTTTTTTTCTTTCACTGCCCATCGCGAAGTCATTTACATAATTCATAAAATATCATCGTATTGCTCTTAGATGAACATTGATGATTGTTTTTTTTATGATTCTCATATAATAGCTGTGTAGAGTCATTGAACTTGTGCGGCAACATTACTTTTTATCATTCTTCATCCTGAATGATATTTTATACATGTACTTACCTACTGCAGTTGTGTAATGTACTAATGATGAGATAATGTTGTAATGACTAAAGTGATATCGATTTCAGTGCTCTCAATGGTCGGACGAATTGTAAGTTAAAAAAAAAGAGTTTCTAGTTTTACATTGCTTAATATCGGTAGGTAGGTCCTATATAATATTAGTGAATTAAAAGCTACGAATCATTTGTCGCTTTTGTAAATAATACTTCCCTAATATTAGATAATTTCTAGTCAACTGGTTCGTAACTTTCAGTTAAAAAAACCATTTTATTGTTTTATTAATCAAACACAAAAATTTTGTTGATAAATACCTACAGACAAAAATGTCACATACATAAGTAACTTCCTAAGAGGATCGAAAAGTACACAACTAATAATAATATGTATACTGTCGATTGATAGCAGTTGGTGGAATTTGCACCATTTCACATTTCATTTAGTAGTAGTTTCACTAAATGAAATGTGAAATATTTATTTAGAATTAGAATTACAATATACAAAATATACATAATTATAGACTAAAAATATTTACATTACAAAATATCGTGTAAAAAATCCTCCGCGTCATTGCCGACTGGGAAGGTTCACAGAATGCTGGCTGTGTTGCCACGTTGGATGGCGATACTTATTCTTTGGGCCAGAAAATAGCCAGCCTTCTGGTCCTGAGAAGCATCGATTAGGCGTTTAGCAATGTCTCTATAAAGGCGGCGAGCACTCGGACCCCATGACCCCAGTGTCTCAACCCCAAACGGCTCAAATATGTAATCACCTGCTAGGTTAGCATATTTACGCCGTTTAAGGCCTTCAGCCGATGCAGCAGCAGCGCCGGCACATCCGGATGTGCTTTGAAGGTGTGAAGGTGCTAAGGTGTCAACGCATGTAGCGTCCCACACCAAAGGCCTTCCCATCTTCCACGGTAGCTACGACATACCATCCGGTCGCTTTCCATCGCTTCGTGCTAAACCATTTAGTTCACGTACGGCCGGAAGACCTGCGGTGGAAAGAGCCCTACGAATTATGTCGTTCAGAAATAGCGTGCCGAGGTATACGACCTGCGCTTCTGCTACAAGAAAGGCTATGGTGTCCCAGATTATCGACGGCTACTCCACAGGTGCAATGGTGCGGGGATACACAAGGTGTACCCAGCCGAAGGCAAGTGGCAATGCGGAAGGTTGTGTCGTCCAACATTGTACCGATGTTGGGCGATGGGAGCGCCTGGATCCATAACCCTGACTCCCATTCTCCAACAGCTAGTAGGCGTGCACGCTCTGAAATATTGACAGAAGTGTCAATTAGTGTATTAATTCTCAATTTACAGATCGGCGAATCCCACGGTCGCTGTGAGCCTAGGCGTGAGGGCAGGTCAGTGTCGGGGCAAGACATCCTCCAAGCATTTATGGCATTGGTCTTGCATCGCACCTCGGAATCAATCAGTGTATTATAATTTATAATCAATGTGAAATGGTTCAATTAAGATCTCTGATGATGCCGTAAGGCGAAACCGGTTAGATACTTAAATAAAATAAAACAGGTGGAAAGCATTAGTGTTTTTGTCCAAATATAATAATAAATAAATATTTTTTGGACATTCTGACACAACGTCATCTAGCCCAAATTAAGCTAATATAAGCTTGTGTCATGGGATCTAGACGACTGATAAACATACTTATATATTTTTAAATACATACAAATTATACATAGAAAATACCCAAACACCGAAACACACATTTATGGATCACACAAATAATTTGATTCGACCCGGAATCGAACCTGCATGGGACCTCAGGGACGGCAGTCGCATACTCATACCTCTGAGCCACCGAGGCAGTCGGTATAATAATAGTATGGTCTGGATTTTTCAGATTTCATTCCTCTGTCATGTAACCTATTTACTTTACTTGTTACACCGACAATGTGTAGTAGGTAGGTACACATAACTAAATTCCATTTAAACTTCTATTCAGTTCAGTGTCATGTTCCAAATAGACACCAACTTATCTTGGTTTTGTATATACAGGTGGAGAGTAAGTAAATAGTTAGTAGTCAATTTGAATACCCACAACTTTCCTTAGGAATATTTGAGCAACATTAGAGGCAGTTAAGACTGTCCGGTACTGGCTTTACGCAGATGGAAAGTTTTTCCAATTTTAAAAATTGTAACTATTTTACACGGATAATGTAGTTTTCTATTGATCTGTTAATTGTTCAAATACTTATTAATGTAAATATATTTGAGGACAGCATATAGGTAGGAACCTAACCGACATAACAAGAAAGTACCTAAGTACAAGAATGGGAATTTTGTTCAAATTATATGCTCAAGAAAGCTTCTATTATATAGTTAACGTAATTGAGCATTACATAACACAATATAATAACAGTACCTAAATATCTATAAGTATATCGAATCTTTGTGTTATAGTTTCTTTGTCGAAGTTTTCGTACGAAATATTGTTAAGTAGCTTTTTTAAGTGAATGTTAACATAACATTGTGTTTTTTAGTTATTGTTATTAGAAAGTTATTTAGCATAAATATGCTAACCTAGCAGGTGATTACATATTTGAGCCGTTTGGGGTTCCGACACTGGGTTCATGGGGTCCGAGTGCTCGCCGCCTTTATAGAGACATTGCTAAACGCCTAATCGATGCTTCTCAGGACCAGAAGGCTGGGTATTTTCTGGCCCAAAGAATAAGTATCGCCATCCAACGTGGCAACACAGCCAGCATTCTGGGAACCTTCCCAGTCGGCAATGACGCGGTGGATTTTTTAAACGATATTTTGTAATGTAAATATTTTTAGTCTATAATTATGTTTATATTGTATATTTTGTATATTTAGCATAAAACTTAAACTGATTCCATAAGTAGGTATAGTTACAGAATAGCTAAGATGTAGGTACCTATGGTGTAGGTATATTTATCACAAAAGCCGTGTTATTAAAACTAGTCATACATGGATCGTCATCATCATGTATGTATTTATTTGTACTTATACCCACTCAATTTATTTTTATTAATTGTACATAGGTATTCTAACCTTTTTAACATACATCGCAAAAACGAAAGTAATATGTAAGTAAGTATACCTACTTAGATAGGTTGTAAAAAATAAAAATCTTTAAACTTTTAACAAACTTTCAAATAAATAAGTGCGATTACCTTGATGCGATTCTCGTGAGTCGAATTGACATTATGGTTTTTATGGTTTTCATTCATTTAAATAACCACCGAGACCACATAAAGACTGACAAGTGCCTATTATGCATCAGTTCACACATAAACCTCATCAAGCCTCGCTCACAGACTACCTAAAGAACGAAGATCACATTCACTGTATAAACAGATTCTATTGTCTCTAACAAAAAATGTAATAGAGCACCTGACAAAACCTCTTGGCCATTGCTTTGTACGCATGTCTATTGTTTCAGCTTATAAATACCCTCTCACATTGGTATTTGCGTAACTTGAACCCTTTTAACCCTAGACTCGTGAGATTCCCTGGATTTGTGGTTCGTTTCACAGCGACTACCAGCGCAGAGTGCGCTTCAAGTCAATGACCATTATTCTTGACGAATATAGGTGTGACGGGAAGGTTCGTGAGACGGGATTATCTCACGCACAATAAGGTTTTTTTTATAGAAACCGGTTTTAGAGCAGGCAAAACATTAAAACAACCAACATTTTTTCCGTCACGGTGTAGCCGGCAAGTATTGAAATAGCTACGAAGTACTTTATCTTATTGTCTGGCATTACTTGTTCATCTGGCAGAGGTACAGCTCCAGCTCAGGATTATAAGACACTTTGGATTTGGTGGTAATTGGGTATCAATATGTGAGAAAACATACTGGAGTGATGATGGATAATCAATAATGTCAACATGTTTTACCGGAATTTATCTTTGTTCTACAGAATTTAGTGACAGAAAGAAATCGCTGCAGAACCAAATTCACGCAGTCTGGTCTAGATATCTGGAATGGGTAGAAGTGGGTTAGGTTAGGTTAAAACTGTGACCACAACAGAGCGCGAGCCGAGCGAGCGAAGCGCCGGAATTGATGAAAACCGTAGTTATAGTATAGAGCAATGGAGTATGGATAAATAATTGTAATTAACCTTATACTCGTATAAAGTAGATTCCTACTTACTGAGAGAATTTCACTTTTCCATCGATATTGCTGTAGTGTTCGTTTGTGGTGTTAGTTAAATTGATGAATAGTAAATGACGGTGACAGGCGTAAAGGCAGGATGTGGCGAGAATGAAACGGGTCGAGTTCTCGGTGCACGCCTACTGACAACCACATTCCTATACTTGACAGTTTTGCCACACTCAGTAACAAGTACCTACCTAATAACATGTTAGACGATTGCTAATAACAGTAAGTATCGAGTGTATTGCAATATTATAATAATCCTATGTTGCACAAACATCCGGCTTTAAATTAAGTATCTAGTATATTAATTGATCACCAAAAACAATTTTACCACTACGGTAATTACGATATTACCGCCATAATAGCTGGCGAAATATCAACGGGCATACTTTTATTAGTACCTTAATACAAGCATGGCAGCAAAGTATAATATAAATGCAGTGCGTCAAAGATCCTTCCCGATTCCTTAATTCCGTTAACAACATCGCCATAGTAAAAATAAACATCGCGCTTGTTGCTTTGTGCAGCGGCGTGACTCTGGCCGGTGTCTCTAAATTACGCAAGACATTTTATATTTTTTCCTAGTCTTAAAATTTCTTTAGTGTGTAGAATACAAATAGTGGTTGTACATAATTAGATCCGGGAAGAATGTTTGTTACTCAATCACGCTGAGTATTTTAGCAGATTAGAATGAAAACCAGCTCCTAAATCCGATTTATCACAGTAATATCATGGGAATTAGCATCGCCAAATTCCACGGAATCTCATTCTAAAACCTAACGCGCTGTAGGTTGACTTACCGTATGTTTATCAATACGTATTCGACCGAGTGTTTCTTTCTACTTGCCGCAAACATCTGTCTGTTAGTTGTTGTCAAGTAATACATGACATGACTCTGTGCTCTATGGAATACAAATTAATCTTCTGTCGTATTAATGTAAGGAAAATGTGTACTCAAAATTAGTACCACTGTCGTTGGTAAGACTTTATTATGCTAAATATTATGACAATGTGTCGAACTTAAATGTTACTTCACCGACCTTAATATTATTATTTAAGTAACTATGTATTGTAGTGTATTATTTCATTGGGTTTCAAACATACACAGTCCACACTGTTGTCCTTCATGAAGTATCTAAAACATTTGTAAACTAGGTACAGCTAGTTGATTGTCAAGCGAATTGTTCTAGGTTTGTAAGGTTTTATTTATTAGACTTACTAACCAACCTTCACTTAGTAATATGCGACCTTGTTAGCTGGTATTAGAAGCCGGCGCATAGGTATGTCATAGTTTCGTCACCACGTTGTTACCGTGCCGTGCAATGAAGTCGATTTATACACATGATAAAGAATCAATCTTGCATATACCTAATACCTGACGCGCATACATCTGGATGTAAGTACCTACTCATTTTAGAATGAGAGCCGGTAAACATATCAGAGAAGGTTCTTGATGCAATCTGACAGTTTGTCAGATTGTTGTCATTTCAACTGCACACTGACTGCAATCGGGCTACACGATTGGTTTGCAATTTTCCTACATGCAGTGCATACTGCATTTAAGCTATAAATTTGCAGCCACTCTGGCTGTTGAAATATGGTCCACGTGTCTAGAGCTTAAGCCGATTGATACCACGCACCGTTACGTTAATTTCGAAATTACAAGAGTTGCACTTGGGAAATACAAAAACTTTGGTGTCCTCAGTCGCTCAGTCCTCAGGCTAAGAACTACAACTTCCTAAAATCTCAATTCCAAAATAGACAATTTCACAATTAGTTCTAGTTTCAGTAGACCTACTCTTCTTGACGTACCTGAGCCGTCCTCTATACCTACTCCAAATCCCAGATTGGAGCCAGACCGTCAGTCAGATTACTACCTCACATTGCACGATATATTCACTAACGTAAATATTCATCACATAAATACAACAAGACTTACTAAACGCATAACTGATCACCGCATGAGCATCACAAACATGCACTGTTCTGAGTCTATCTAACTTTGACGGATTTATTTCTGTTGACATTTTAATTTTAGTATTGTCACGTAAGCCAGAACGAAAGACTTACATACTGCTGAAGACCATGCTTTCAAGCCATGGTCTCCAGCGGGAGTAGGTGGACCGCGGCCGTGTCCTTCTGCGAGCAAGTCTAGCTCGCGAAGGAGGCGGCCGAGAGGGAGAGGGAGAGGGAGAGGGAGAGGAAATACAAAAACTTTGGTGTCCTCAGTCGCTCAGTCCTCAGGCTAAGAACTACAACTTCCTAAAATCTCAATTCCAAAATAGACAATTTCACAATTAGTTCTAGTTTCAGTAGACCTACTCTTCTTGACGTACCTGAGCCGTCCTCTATACCTACTCCAAATCCCAGATTGGAGCCAGACCGTCAGTCAGATTACTACCTCACATTGCACGATATATTCACTAACGTAAATATTCATCACATAAATACAACAAGACTTACTAAACGCATAACTGATCACCGCATGAGCATCACAAACATGCACTGTTCTGAGTCTATCTAACTTTGACGGATTTATTTCTGTTGACATTTTAATTTTAGTATTGTCACGTAAGCCAGAACGAAAGACTTACATACTGCTGAAGACCATGCTTTCAAGCCATGGTCTCCAGCGGGAGTAGGTGGACCGCGGCCGTGTCCTTCTGCGAGCAAGTCTAGCTCGCGAAGGAGGCGGCCGAGAGGGAGAGGGAGAGGGAGCGTACCCTCCCCGCCGAGTTCCGTAGTCAGCGGCGAGGGCGACGCAGACTCATCTACGCCTAAGACCATCGCCCTCCATGATCGGGGCCTGAGGACGGCGGGATCGCCACCCGCCGTCCTTACAGAAACAGGCTAGAAGGGTTGCGTGCTGCGGGGCCTTTGCCGCAACCAGATTCACTCACCGTCGCGGGATAAAACGTAGGGTTTTATCTCGCGACGGTGAGTGAATTGTGTGAAAGTGAGCCCAACGACGCGGGATTCTCATCCCGACCAAACCCCCGCAGTGACCACACAGATGGTCGAAGTCCGCGAAGTCCGCCGGGCGCCACTGGAAATACCTTCTGCGTGTTAACCAGCCGCGGAATTTAAAAAAAGATAGACTTACTATGGCAACGTTGAATTCAGTCGTTCGACATATTCAACCAATAATATTTGGACCACATGATTGAAGTAATACATTTTTGAAATTTTCAAGGACATCATTGGTTTAATATGGCTTTTGACAAGAGTGGAAGCTGGGTTTACTTAGCTTGCTGGAGATTCGTGTATTTAATGAGATATAATAATTAAAATAGGTATTATAGTTACCAATCTAATACGATCCTCTACACACGGGTGCACAGATGACTATTGCATTTAGTATTGATCGAACACTTCGTTAGTATACCAAAACCAATTGATTTTACTCGCTTAACTACTTTTACGACCTCATGGTTTTAGAATACTTATTGCTAACTTAATAACACGAGATCGTAAATCAATAATTCTACGACTTTTTATATTTGCGTGTTAATTTTATTACCGGAGATTATTATACGATAGGGACACTAGTGAGATTGTAGTACCAGTTAGGCACTTACTATTGCTTATAAGTTAAGTTTAAATTCACTCCATATGTGTATAATTTATTGTAATGGAAAGGATAACAAAACATATTGCGTATAATATAGTTCTTGTGTATCTCATAATAATTATATTATTATGTATAATTATATAATTATTACATGTAATAATTAAATATAATAACTATATATAATTATAAAAAATAACCATTAGGGCAGTATGTCCATTTATACGCCTTGTGACTGACAGTAGGACAACGACACGATTGTTTATAAATAGTTACCTGATATTTCCATATTAAGTTCTCTAAGGCAAAATTTATGTGTTCCTAACATTGTTAATAAAAGGCACCATATGGTGGGCATAGGCGTAATATGGCACAGGATTATATTACCTACTCGAAACAGATGAAGCCTTATTAACTGAAGCATGTGTATTTGTCTAAAACAATATTTACGCGAGTAACAAAACTCTTGGCGAAATTAACTTCTAAAAGATTCTTGATGACACTCAACTCAGGGCTATGTTGCAATAAAATAAGACAAATATTTTGATGGTTTAGTATTTGGAAGGGTTAGTTAAATAGAAACAAGGTAAAATAATATAATTTATTCTGCAGTGCCCAATTATAAGTAACTACTGTAGCGTATTTAGGTGTGGCGAAAGAACATTCCTCATTCATCACAGATAAGTCACTTACATTGAACTAAACAAAACTGTTTCAGAATATTATTCAACTGGCTTGGGATCTTTTTTAAGAGAAGTTCACTTTGGGAATTCTATATCATCCGTTAGGTGGCGGTGCTTATCTTTGTGATGGTTATACAGATCCTTATTTTCATCCAACGGGGTCAGACATAGGCCATGATGGAAGAATTTAAGATTGCGGTTCAATTTCATGGCATTACTAAATAGACACGAATTGGCGTATGTGACCAAGTCTGTTCCACATAAAGGCTCCCAATTATTAGCGCAGTAGTTATTGCAAGGCCTCAAAAGAGCTACGTCTAGCGCTGGAAGTGCAGCTCTGGCAGATTCCAAATCACATATTGAGGGATAGGTGATGCCGTCTGTTCCACATACTGGACCGATTAGCTGGAAGGATAGTGGGCAGACAACACTGTGAGCTGCTACATGCTTCCAGTTGGATGTCTCGCTGATGACTACACCTGAATAATTACAAAATTCAGTTTACTAGAAGAGATCACAAAACATAACGTAAGTATGTTATAGTATGACGCTTCCTGTCAGGAGAATTGTAATATTTAACACTTTTTTAGAAGCCCGTTCATATAAATTAAAGTGTAAATTCTTGTGTAAAGAGTGGGCTCATGTTAAAAGCCCGGGGATCGAAGTCACGTTCGTCGAGCCGCATGGTTAACTCCTTAGCCACCAGTCTGCAGACATGTCAATTCGAGATAGATTTGCTGATGATGAATAACTTTAAATCAATTTATAGAACACGCAGTAACCCTGGCGATTCACAATCAAATAACTGTTTTAGGCTAGGGCAGACGACCTCGCGACCTAAAGTAAAGTTTTTTTTTATGAATCTAATCACACTGTACACAAGAAATTAGAATATATCGACTTTGAATTAGAAAAGGCATAATTTTTAACATTCTTAACACTGTTACTTTTACATCGAGAATAAATAAAATAAAATAAAAATATGTACGTACATAAATACCACCATAGTCTTGAAGATGACACTAAATTCTTGTTTTCGGAGTACATTCGTGCTACGCTTATTGACATCAAAAGACCCAGTCAGCCGTAGTGATGTCTAAGGTAAAGAACTTGAATGGGCATTGTTTCGGATAGCATAATCTATAGTTTATAGTATAATATATCGATTTTCCATTATGTATCTTATTGATCTTTGCATAATTCTGAACTGATGACACAAGAAATGCTCGTGAAATTAAGGAGCAGTCAACTGATGTTAGTTGCCGTAGTACGAGTTGGTATGCATAGTCCTTAACGTGTTCATCCTCAATACACGGAAAATAATCTCAATGGTACTAAATGATACCTACTTACAGTGTAGTAGTCCCTTTTTCTGCCGCCATTTACGTATAGAGATACTGAGAACAGGGATACTTAAACTTATAATAGTTTGCGTTTCTTTATTTACATTTAACTGCGAAAGGGAATTACCTAATGTCTACAGACTGAGCTCGTCCTGTGACCATCGAAACGTCAGGTAATATAAAGATATTTACATACAGATACGGGTACGAGATAACATAAAAGACATTCCACACTATTTACAAACTTATACAGATTACAGAGTATTGTGTGCATTTCTAAGTGACCTACTGACTTGAGTAATCATGACGACGCTCGTTTTAAATATCATCTAGGTAATGTCAACTCGTTTCACAACTTTTATCTAAACTTGTGGTTTCGGCATCAGAAGATTAATGCCTTTTTTATTTATTTTTTAATTCCGCGGCCCAAGACTGCGGCCACTCTAACGTCCGTTGCCAGGCGTCTCTGGTTACAAGTAGGTATTTCCAGTGGCGCCCGGCGGACTTTGACCATCTCTGTGGTCTTCTGCGGGGGTTTGGTCGGGATGAGAATCCCGCGTCGTTGGGGTAGGGTTTTATCCCGCGTCAGTGAGTGAATCTGGTTGCGTGCTATGGGGTAAAGGCTTCGCAGCACGCAACCCTTCTAGCCTACTTCTGTAAGGACAGCGGGTGGCGGTCCCGCCGTCCTCAGGCCCCGATCATGGAGGCCGATGGTCTTGGGCGTAGATGAGTCTGCGGCGCCCTCGCCGCTGACTACGGAACTCGGCGGGAAGGGTACGCTCCCTCTCCCTCTCGGCCGCCTCCTTCGCGAGCATGACTTGCTCGCAGAAGGACACGCCCGCGTTCCACCTACTCGCGCTGGAGACCATGGCTTGGAGCATGGTTTCCAGCGAGAGGATATCCACTCCCAGACCGACTATGAGATCCCGGCGCTGACTCGCCCACGCAGAGCACTGCACCAACGCGTGGAGTGCGGTGTCGTCGTCGGAAACCTCACAGTGTTTACACCGGGGTGTGACCTCACGATGGATGCGAAACAGACAGCTACCGAAGCATCCATGCCCGGTAACGATCTGCGTCACACGATACGTGAGGTCACCATGCTGCCTCTGCAGCCAATCGTCCATGATCGGTCTCACCCCCGCGATGTTGGTGGTACCCCCCCTGGGTTGCTCAAGTCGCACCTTCCATGACTCCATGAGATCCTGGTGGAGTTGGGACCGCTGGTCCTCGATTTCTCGAGACGTAGGCCTGTGGTCCCGCTGAAGATTAATGCCTAAGTTAGCCACTATAGAGTCTAACTTAGGCATTGTCCATGATTCTTTAGTAACATCTGTAGTACCCGCTCGTTCCACTAGGATCCCTCAAGTCAGTACCCCAGGGGACTGTACAACACTCGCTATTCCCCTTCGATCCACTGCGCTGAGGACTCGACAATTACTAAAAAAAAAAAACAATTATTAAAAAATATATATCCTTTCGATCAATTATAACAATTCAATCCTTGACAATTTATGACAGTACCATTGGCAATAGATGTTTGGATTTCTGGGTGATGACGTTTAGGATTTGTTAGCCCAGTTCTACATAAGCCACAGTCTTCAATCAGTTGGTATTTGGTATACACTAAGTCTTGGTAGGCAATGTTTCAACAATACAGCTATCTACACGTTACGCAAAGTCCACGATGGATGTAAAGGTCTAAATGAGAGAGGAAAATAATAATTACTAAGAAACATATTTGGAAAGTAAAATAAATAGTATGCACCACACCCTATGTGCCTTTCAGTCCTGTAGTTTACGACTAGTCATAACATAACACGTCGGCATAAAACATTTCATTGAAATTTATGTAACTACTGCTACAGCCTTTAAAGGCCATGATTATGGCAATTTACGCGAACAACTTATTGAAAATAAGACTCGTGGTGAAAATACATCTATTAAATTTATATTATATCGACCTAAGGACCGATTAGTTAGCAACGGCTTTTGCATCCGACACAGCAGCAACCTCTTTCAATCACGCTTTACTTCCTGATGAGCTGCCACAAATAGCTCCTTTATTGTTATAGTTATTACAGTTTTATTTCATTCAGTTTCATTGATTTATATCAATAATCATCTACCAATTTACCGGCAACGAGCTATTACACCTAATGACCTTTCACAATAAATGTGTGCCACAACTTGTGGCGCTTGCACGTTAGTATATCAAAGGGGCGACAGAGTGCAGTACCTATGATCAGAGGTGAATGGTACCTAGGTACTGATCTATGACTACTAAATTGTTGGAAGCTCGCACAAGTGGTTAATTTTATCTACCCATTCCCATATCCCATGACCATATTCCCGGAGTGAAAAGTTAAATTATCAGCTAGGTGATTAAAGATGATCCAATTTTAGACAAGTCTACTAAATAGTTGGAGCTTGATGGAGAAAAAAATAAGGATTATAAAATATTGTTGTCATATTGATTGCAAAACGAATATATTCGGCGGACTTGAGCCAGCAGCAGCAGTTGCCTTGCAGGGGGAATCTTACTCT
Source organism: Nudaria mundana (assembly GCA_963556515.1). Classification (NCBI taxonomy): domain Eukaryota; kingdom Metazoa; phylum Arthropoda; class Insecta; order Lepidoptera; family Erebidae; genus Nudaria; species Nudaria mundana. The sequence goes on along the minus strand of OY748292.1, from coordinate 18,283,654 downwards.
GCCGTATTTATTGTAGTTACAGTGCGAAATTGTATGGATTGACTGTGAACCGAAAGTAAACAAACCACTTTTGGTTAACATTATTGCGATACTAAACCCATCAATAGTGTTAGACTATCGTGAGGAGCCATTACATAAACATGTTTTGTACAAGGTGGGTAGGGTCTGGGTCTGAACTGATTTTATTTCTAAAGCTCAAAGGTTGTATGTTGTATCATTGTAACTCGTGACGGGCAAAGGGAACGATATCGCGTCGGTCACGATTCGAGTTCGATTTTACTAAAATGTTAACGAGCCTCACTTCACGGACGTAAAGGAAAGTGAACCAATACTATTGTTCACGACAGGTGCTATCGATAGCTATCTGTTGCACCGTAATCTGACACCCTTCGGTTCTTCTGTTTATTATGTAACTTGTTACTACCAACTTACCTGAATCATTATTCACAGTTTGTCGGCTTTCGGAAAAATGACTTCAAATAACTATTTATACTGTCAAATTTCGAATTCGAATCGAAATTCGAATCGAATTCCGCACGTATAAAAAGCTATGTAAAAGTATTTTGTTTGAAGTCACATTGCACAAAAGCACATATATTTTCCACTGTGCAGTATGCATAGTGTGTACAGTGGAAAAGTATATGTGTTTTTGTGCAATGTGACTTCAAACAAAATACTTTTACATAGCTTTTTATACGTGCGAAAGTTCAGCCATATTTGGGCAATGTTTAACCTAAGACGAGTCAACAGCAAGGTCAGTATGTCGAACTCAAACAGATTTGAAACGGTTCTACGTTATGGAAATTAAACTGTGTGCTGGTTTTACTCAAGACGATTTTTGACTAGCAGTTCGCCTCGAACTGTCAACTCGTGAGGGTTTCTTGATATAGATGTCGTAAGTAGACTTTCTATCTTTTTAACGCTCTAATCTCTAGACCTTTTGGAACATTAGGATTCCAACTTTTAAATTCTAACAGTCTCATAAAAACGCCTTCCAAATTTTACATTCCTATTAAAAGGAGTGGTCATGTTGGCAAAAAATGCAAGCAATTTGAGAGATCTAATACTAAGCACTCGTGTGATAAAGTGGGGAATACATCGCAAGCGACTGAGACTTACGACCCAGTTGCAGGTTTAGGGTGCGACTAGTCAGGTAGGTAGGGTACCTTGCGACTAGTCAGCGCTCAGCCGCTCACATTCACCAAACGACATGTTCCTTAGGTATTTTTGGTATGACCGTAACAACAAGTTATAAATATATGTAAACTTATATATATTTGACGACGATAACCTCATGGTTAATGTACACTATTTATCCTAGTAAACACAATCAAACTATTATTGAGCGGAGCGAAGCGTAGCGTATCTTCGACGACAAGTGTAAATCGTTTGTGTACCAACTCCTCCGAAACGGCTCGACCGATTTTGACCAAATTTGATATGCTAGTCGACATCATACCCGGGAGTGCATATCTCTGAAATCATGAAATTAGAGCATTAAAAAAATAAGGAAATTTGCTCCGCTCAACATTAGCATGCATTGCATACCTAGTCTAAATTCTATAACAAAAACCACACATTTTCAATTCCATATTTAAAAAGCATTTTGATTTTATTTATTTAAAACACATCTGACAAACGTAAAAATTATACCCACCGATTTGATGCAGAACTTTTGTTTTGCTTCATTCATTCGTTGTTAATATGTATTACTAGATATTTACCTACTGCGGTAAACATTTTAGTTAGTGCGTTAAAATATTCTTTTTCACTTTCAAAGCTAGCTATGTTCAGGTTGTAAATAGCAACATCGCTTAGAATGTAAGTAATGAACACAATAATGAATATATTCATGAATTAAGTACACTATAAATAGTATCCTCACAAGTGAATGTAAAACATCAAGGATGGTTAACATACTACAAAATATGTTATTTACTATAGAGTAGACTCAGTCATATAATATTTATATAGAATTTCACCAATCTACGCGAGAATTTCACTTTCTTTATGCAAGAACGTTAACACGTTTTTACGATTATAGCTACTATCGCCGAAAAGTAAACGTTGTTCAAATAGCTGTTATTAACGTATCATTATTTCTCTCGCCAATAATGTGCTGGTTACTTTTAGGAAATGGGGTTTTTAACGTTATACTTTAACGTCTATAAAGTATCTCAATGTACGTACTAAATGACAACCACAAATCTTAAAAACCGGCCAAGTCCTAGTCGGAATCGCGCACAAAGGGTACCAAAAAAAAAATCACGTTTGTTGTATGTAAATTACTTAAATATTTATTATATTCTGTTTTTTAGTATTATTTGTTGTTATAGAGGCAACAGAAATACATCATCTGTGAAAATTTCAACTTTCTAACTATCACGGTTCACGATATACAGCGCAAGACAGAAGGATGGACGGACAGACAGCGAAGTCTCAGTAATAGGGTACACGTTTTACCCTTTGGGTACGGAACCCTGAAAAACGTACCTACAAAAGGCACATAGTTACGCATAACTACCGGTAGTTATGTCTTCGCAGACGTCCGGACGTCTGCGAAGACGTCCACGCATTTTCTTACTCGTTCTAGTTCTCTAAACTACTCTAAAGGAACCTATAATCGGGATAAAAAGTAGCTTAAGGGCTGATGTTTCGCCGGACAACGGACTTTCCCAACACAGTTGGGGTCGGCTTTCCAGTCTAACTGCGATTCGGCTGAACTTCAATATTTTCCGTGAAACGACTGCCATCTGACCGCCACAACCCATGGGCGATATCGAAGTTCTGTACTGACTGGTCGAATTTTTGTTTTAGGGCTCCAACTACCCCTAACGACTGCATTAGATGTTTGTATGACAACAGAGATCAAACGTCTTAACGTGCTATCCGGGGCACGGAAATAAGCAACAAGTAGCATTCGTAAGAATGCTGTTTGAAATAGAGATATAAAACTAGGTTTCAGCCAGCAATTAAATCACTCAAGAATGATAAATAAAGCATACAATTCCGGATGTATTGACATTCCTAAAGACATTGTGGAAATTGTGTACAAACATACATAAACATACAGTTTAATAATAAAATATCCTAATTGAATACAATTTTGCAACAAATAAACATCTTTTTATTTGTATGGTTTATATTCATCATCACCATTACTGAAGGACATAAACTATTTCTTTAATTTCCATTTATTTTATTCTTAGAATTTTACTTATATCTAGTTTATTGTCCTACAAAACACAGTTTGTCTGCAGGATCCGGTGAGTCTAACAATCAATGGTTAAAGTACATACTATTACAATATATTAACAACACACATTAAGTACAAATAATAACACACATTCGGTAGGTACCTACGTAAAATGTTCCGATATTTTGACATTACTGTAAGCGCCATGGTCACGAATGTAATTAGAAAGACGACGAGCTATTAGTAATTCTTCGCAACTATGTAAGCACATGATTAAATCCTACGTATGTACTATAATTATCATGTGCATTAGGATGCGAGTACGATGATTCGAAATTGACGATGGCGGAGCCGCGGACACCCGCTAGCTTTGTTTAGCCCTTTTTAACTGACTTCAAAAAAAGGATTAGATTCGTAATTCGACTGTTGCTTTTTAACATTTGCTACCTCATATACTAACACTAAACTATAAAGCTACTGCATCCCGATTGGTCGCATTTTAATTTGGTCCCATCCCGACAATTATTTGGTTCGATTCCGGTAGTTTGAAGTCGGTCAATGTTTGACGCGCTTTTATAATAAGACGTGAGAACAACACGCAAAGATGAATCTCTGAATCTACGAGTATAATGATAAATCAAATCGTCTTACATACGTCAAAACTTACGTATCTTTTGATGCCGTACAGAAAGGTAGGTTTTACTAGCTAAGTTACTTATACATAATAAAATTTTATAACTTTCAAATTGCGTGTCGGAAATCGCATTGACATTTTAAAAAGACATCGTGTACTTTATGTTGTATCGTAAAACAACAATTGAAAGGAGGTAAACATTATTGCCAGTAGATAATGGGTAATTGTAGCTACTTCCAATCCATTCCACATCTAACGTACAACCTAAAATGGACATGAAAGTTGCTCGAACTAACTTTACAGTGATAGGGCTAGTGATAACTCGTACTTCCTGAGATTGGCACGTTCAACCAAACTCTACTGCTTTATAATATTGGCATAGATAGCTTATTGACGTAAAATCTAATGTACTCGTATAACAACCGCTTCCTAGGCGCTAGGGGAGAAGGGGAGAAGTAGCCGCGGCTACAAACTCCAATGCGATCATTTTTTCAAGACGTTAAGTTTACATGTGGACGAATGTTCGAGTACTTTGGTCTCGTGTCAAAATCAATAATATAAAAAACTGTATTCACTTTTCTCATCAATGTTTTTTTGTTCACAGGTACGTTACACAGCAGAGAGAATTGCAATAAACGTGACCCCTCACGTCATCCTCACTGGCAAGTTAATAGGTGTATATAGATACTTACTGATTGATGAGGATTTGATAATGGTGCATAAATTATTGCCTGATTACTGGGAAGATGGCCCAACGCAGTGGCCTTGGGCTCTAAACATCTTAGTTTCAACTGTAGGTATACACGCAAACGCAATGCACATTGTTTAAATTGTAATGTAGGTATGCTAATGTTTTATAGAGAGTCTTTGAAACTACTGAAAAGCTCCAGAAAATTCTTCCATTAATATACCTACCTACTACCTATAGCTGCACGATTCCGGATTTGTCCTGATAATGTGTTCCCGTAGGAATTAGATTCGAAAAACACTTGTTAGGACTAGGGTTGATGAGGATTCCTCTACCGCTTCCTCATAATGCGGAAATTCCTCATATTTAAAAGATCCTCAAACACTTCCGCTTCCCCAAAAATGAAAGTGAAAAATTCCTCTTCCGCTTCCTCTTCCTCTTACCGTAAGAGGAATATTCGGAAATACCTATCCAATGCACTCGGGCGCATTCAACCATAGCAACGAGCGGCGGTCACGAGTCAGAAATACTTACCTGTCTGCACGATCGACGCCCAATTATCAATGTCGTTACGGTGTCGCATTAAACTCAAACAGTCGGCCATCCACGAGCTTGGGAGTTTCGGGGGCTACACCCACCACCCCTACAGGTAACTTTGTGGGTTCAATTTTAGCCCAAATGTTAGCTTTAGAGCCTAGAGAACAGTGGCGATAGCGACCAAAGTGTTACTTTAGATAGATCTTTGGTACTGAAGTCGATTAAAAATAATTGTATTAAGGAGAAAAGGATACATATTGAAGAAGATGGAAAAATAATCCAAAATATTTTGAGCTGTATGGAGTAGTACAACAATACTTATCGGCCCCTCCATCAAGTGTCTCCAGCGAGCGCCTGTTTAGTAACGCTGGATTAAGTGTACGACGATATCGCTTGTCAGGCGAAACAGCTTCAAAATAGATTTTCATAAAATTAAATCTCCCCATTGTCAATTTTGATTATTAAATAAACTATTATTAAAACCTAACTTAAATTAGTACTTTTTTTTTTAAATTCCGCGAGATGAGATCGCGGCCGCTCCCATGTCCATTGCTGCGGGCGTCTCCGGTGACTCCAGAAGGTATTTCTGGTGGCGCCCGGCGGACTTTGGCCAGCTATGTGGCCTCTTCGGGGGTTTGGTCGGAATGAAAATCCCCCGTCGTTGGGGTTGTGTTTTATCCCGCGTCGGTGAGGGAAGCTGGTTGCTTGCTGTGAGGCAAAGGCCCCGCAGCACGCAACCCTTCTAGCCTTCTTCTGTAAGGACGGCGGTCAGGCCCCGATCATGGAGGTCGATGGTCCTGGGCGTAAATGAGTCTGCGGCGCAATTTAGTACTGTATTTGAAAGCAATGAGTTTCCTTCTACTATACTTAGGGAAAGGCCACAAGTTCGACACCTGTCGATAACATTCGTTTTTGTGATTCCTATTTAACTCAAAGTCCCGGCGAACTTTGAGTTAAATAGAAACCCGTTCATTGAATTTGTACGACTATTTCAACACAAAAATTAACCAAATCAGTCAAGCAGTTCCCGAGTTTTAGCAAGACAAACGAATGGCAAATAGATCTTCCTCTTTCTTCCACATCCTCATCCTCATCCTCATCCTCAAAAAAAAATCCTCATCCTCATCCGCATCCTCCAACTGTTTGATTTGTTCTTCCTCTTCCGCTTCCTCTTCCTCATAACCACTTCCTCATCAACTCTAGTTAGGACCTAATTTTAAATTTCTAAAATTTCATATCTCATCTTATTCAAAGTATCTAGTTTTAGTCATTATAGTTCTATTTATTCTATACACTGACGTTACCGGTACTTAGCACGTTTTTGACACACTTCGTGTGGTGTGAAAACAACAAGTATTATCATAACTATCACTTTTAAAAATAAATGACCGTGAATCTCTAACCTGCTTTCATCAAAAGTGATGAAAATTATTTCGGAATTGGTGCTTAAATGCACTTAGACCAATAGAAGAGTCATATTTATTATAAGAACAGATAAATTCAATGTCAAATATAACTTTGTATTGTATTGTAACATCGTGAGGTAATTAAAGTGGATATGTATATTTACTACGCCGACAAAACGCTAAAACTAAAACTGTCCTATATCGTCTCCTACTCGTAAAGTGGGGACGATTGCTGATTTTTTTGCGGGTACACCATAGTGTTATGTGCCAGATATTTAGCAGACTAAAATATTAGATTAGATTAGATTATACTTTATGTACACAAATACAAAAATACAATTGAAACAGAAACTTAATATTTAAATAGTATGTACAAATGGCGGCCTCATCACCAAGAGTGATCTCTTACAGGCAACCTATATGGATATGTATATTTACTACGCCGACAAAACATTAAAACTAAAACTGTCCTATATCGTCTCCTACTCGTAAAGTGGGGACGATTGCTGATTTTTTTGCGGGTACACCATAGTGTTATGTGCCAGATATTTAGCAGACTAAAATATTAGATTAGATTAGATTATACTTTATGTACACAAATACAAAAATACAAATGAAACAGAAACTTAATATTTAAATAGTATGTACAAATGACGGCCTCATCACCAAGAGTGTCCAAGAGTGATCTCTTACAGGCAACCTTTGGATGGAAATAAGTAGACAGAAGTGAAGTAAACAGTGGATAGGTATTGGCATATATTATGAAAAGAAAGATGGAAAGTTCTGAAAAGAAAAGTAATGGAATAAACTGAATATAGTAATTATAGAAGATATACCTACATATAGTAAAACTTAAACACTATTAAATAAAAAGAGATAATTTTATACCTTGAAGGGAATTAGGGATACATAAAAACATAGAGTGGAAAAAATTGATTACAGTAGTTAGGAGCCAAGGTCTTTTAGCATTCGTTTGAAGACAGCCAACGTTGGTGCTCGTCTAACAACTACCGGCAGATCATTCCATAGTCGCACGGCCTTGATGGAGAAAGACCCACCATAAAAAGTCGTTGAGTGCTCTGACACTGCCAACACCAGGGTTTCCGACGACCTCAGCGCATTTTTTAATAAAAAACAGCTCCCATCACATACCACTGCATCAGCGAGGTTCTTAGGGTTCCGTACCCGAAGGGTAAAACGTAACCCTATTACTAATTCCGTCGGTCCGCCTGTCCGTCTGTCACCAGTAGGGCCACCAGTAGGACACGACACCATAGTGTTTATATGGTGACGTGGTGAACTGATATTCTCTGCGATAGATAGGTACGAGTCAAGTATGTTGAGTAAGTTGAATGACTATAGTCGACACTACTAAGCTCCCAGTGCAGGTGAGGTAAGACTGAGAGTGGCCTTGTACGAGTATACCTACCTAACCACTTTTAAAGTCAATAAATACATCAACAATATGCAAGTTAGAGGTATAGGTTAGGTTAGGTTATAGGATAGGCTTTTAGTAGTTTAGCATAGACATGCTAAACCATCAATCAACTGTAATATCACAATAAAAATCACGAAAATACGAGCTATAGACTTAAATGAGGTAAAATTAAGTGTTGTCCGTTATCCATAAGTAGAAAGTAGGTACTGATGCCGACTTTTATAATATTTTTTATATGTGAGTACTTTATTCAAATGTTTTCTAAGTACCTCGAAATACGGTGACTTGCGAATCAGTAAATAAAGCCTTCACCCTAATTAAGTAAGATCAAAGTAACTCCTTAAACACTCTTTAAAATAGTTACTCAACATTATGAAGTTAAAATAATTGCTTTAATCATCCACTATCTGTAATAGAAAAATAAAGCTTATTTTCGTGAAGTACTTACAAAGTAGGTACCTATACACTTAACAGTCGTAAGACGCAATCGCGACAATCATTGACGCAAAATTGACACTTGATTTGACAGTTGATTGTTACACAGTTACACATCGTTAACATTCGTTAGTCTATGTGTTATTGTCCATATTGCCTAAGATATTTAATTAAAGCCTTTACATACAAAAGTAAAGCATTAACGGTTTAATCTAAGCTGTGGGATAGTTGCATAAGAGGCGAATGTAAATGCTAAAATATACGATAATTGCCTAACTAAATGTGCTTAAGTTCTCATGGTACCTTATTCCGATCAATTAAGTAAATTGTGGGAAGGCCATTGCTATGACGATCCAATTTGTCTAAAACAAAACTTGAAGTTACAGCTCCAAGGGGGGCTTCTTAGATTTGGCTGACTACATCCCGGTTACAGCCGTGGTTTCACCGTACTTCCGCAATCCGACTCGGATAGGTTAGTTTTTCACCTCCCAGAATTTGATAGATTCAGAGCGAGCTTTTGGTCTCCATCGTGGTATCAAATTCAATCAAATACTGAAAAACCTTTAGAATACATTTAGTTTTACCCGGCTACATCTATAACTGTAGCCGGCTCAAACTAGATGTACTCAATCGCACTTCTGATTTCATCCGTAACGGATACACATAGCTATTTACTATGAAGTAAACATTCTTCTTCATTAAAACGTTGAGCGACATTGTTGACATTTAGGTATACAATGTTGAAAGGTTTACTACCAGAATTGAACACGACACTTGTGTAACTTCACGATTAAAACATGATGGGTCTCTGAGGAAACCGATAAAGAACAGAAAAGTGTTAGTTGAAAATATCTCGCAGAAAAGAAGTACCTTCCATGGTGTGAGTGAAACATTAATTACAACAACAACAACATCAAAGCATCAGTGCTTTCCCTTTTGTATAACGTTGTGATTCTCATGTTTTAAGGTAAAGTGGTGCTTGTTCCTAATAAACATCAATCAACCACAATATGTACTGACCAGGTACTGACTAGTGTAATAACTATTGACACCGATCGTATATTTAATTACTGAGAGCTTAGATGCAAGTACGATACTCAGCATTAAGTACTTAACCAATTTGTCGTAAGGCAAATCGTGATGTAACTATTATGTTGTGAGTTATTAACTCATTATTAATTGTCTCCTACTATATGTTACCAAATAATATCTGTTTTTACGTTAGTATGGTTTGCATTCTGCGCCTATAGTTCATGTATCTATGGCATCTTTACCATGTACATATATCTTATCTCATCTCATCTCATGTATCATCATCTGCTCACCACAAAACGTCATACGGAACGAATAATATTTAAGTTTCTCCATGTTATTACATTATTACATACGTAAATAGCATTACGTCTATCCCTTCCACAGAAGTGTACCGCCCACATTTCGACAGATATTTTATCAGTCCCACGTTACACAGGGCAACCCTATTGCCGTTTCTGGGGACGATGGGTATGGTTCCTAGAGCCTCAAATCTGGGAATTAAGTCATAATTTTACTTACAATTTAATTTATTGGTAAACTGACATTACCTTATATAATGCTATGAATGCGATTCCATTTTGCATTTCACTATCTATGGTTAAAACATCTGTAGTGTAGGTTGAGGTATTTGTGTTTACCAAAACCAGTAATATACGACAGAAAACCAGTTAACATTCCACCAAAGTACTAGGTCTCACTTCTATCGCATTCCAATACAGGGAAAGTAATAATCGTCTGGATAATTTCTGCCTTTGTGTGAGCCTTGACTTGGCTCTTAAAGGTTCGTTAATATAAAAGTGCTTATGTACTATACTTTTATTCTTAATTATCATGACCAATCGCAAATACTAGTTAAAATAATTATACTTAAACGAACTAATAGAAAAAGTACTTAAAATGATTAAAGACAAAGCAAACTGTACACTGCCTCGGTGGCGCAGTGGTATGTGTATGCGACGCGACTACCGTCTCTAAGGTCCCGGGATCGATTTCCGGTTCGAATAAAATATTTGTGAGTAGATCCCCAAGAAAGGGGATCGGTCCGATCCAGGCAACTATCGACCCATAGCTGTCACCTCAGTCATTTGCAAGGTGCTTGAGCTCCTTATAAATAAGCAGCTCATGCAATTCCTAGAGGATCACTCGCTAATCAATGATCGACAATACGGCTTCAGGCCAAAGCGATCAACGGGTGATCTTCTGGCATTCGTAACGCATGTCTGGGGTGGGGCTATGGAAAGGCACGGCGAGTCCTTGGCTATTAGCCTGGACATCGCCAAAGCCTTCGATAGGGTCTGGCATGCTTCGCTCCTTTCCAAGCTTCCGGCATATGGTCTACCTCCTCAACTGTGCAGCTGGATTACCAGCTTTTTAAACGAGCGCCGAGTGCGGGTCCTCTGCGATGGCCAGGCTTCTCGCTTCTTGCAAGTGAATGCCGGGGTACCGCAGGGGTCCGTACTATCACCAACTCTCTTTCTTCTGCATATCAATGATATGCTATCCCTCGGGAACATTCATTGCTATGCAGATGATAGCATACTGCACGGGAGTTACTCGGTTCATCCGACGGCGGGGCGATCTGAGATTGAGGAGGAGAGACGACGACTCGTGGCTGATCTCGACCGTAACCTCGACAGTATCTCTCAATGGGGTACCGAAAACCTGGTCGAGTTCAATGCCCGCAAAACACAGGCGTGTGCATTTACTGCGAAGAAATCCCCTTTCCTTCCCCTACCTTCTCTTCAGAATGCATTATTACCAATAAAGGACAACCTTGATATCCTTGGCATAGACGTTCGTCGAGAGCTCAATAATAAAAACTACATCGAAAGATGTATAGGGCTAGCTTCGCGGAAACTAGGAATACTGAATAAGGTAAAGAGATTCTTTACACCGGACCAGAGGTGTCTGCTGTACAAGACGCAGATTAGACCCTGCGTCGAATACTGCTCTCACCTCTGGGACGGCTCCGCGAAGTATCTGCTGGACGCTCTCGACGCTATGCAGCGACGGGCTATCCGTATTATAGATTGTCCGGAGGTAACGGGAAGCCTTGAGCCGCTAGTTCAGCGCCGAGCAATAGCTTCCTTGGCCGCATTCTACCGTATTTACCACGGCGAGTGTTCTGAAGAGCTCTTCAATCTGATCCCACCCTCTTCCTTCCGATCCCGAACGACTCGTGCCGGGCAGAGATGCCACCCCCACACAGTGGATAGCATGTTCGCGAGAACCGAACGTTTTAAACGTTCGTTTCTCTGCCGAACGATAGTGGCCTGGAACGCCCTGCCTGTGCACGTGTTTCCTCCCACATATAATCCTGGGTTCTTTAAGCGGAGCGTGAAGAGGCACATCAGTAGGTCGTCAAGTTGAGGGCCACTCTCAATAGTAATGTGTGCTGTGAGAGTGGCCCACAATCGCTAGACGTCGTCACGACTTACCACCAGGCGGGCGGCGTCAATTTGGCGAACCAAATATAAAAAAAAAAAAAAAAAAAATAGATTGATGAGTAGTTTGGGTATTTTCTATGTATCTTTAGTATGTATTTAGAAGTCTATAAGTATGTTTAGAGAAAGAAAACTCGATACAAAACCCTTTACCAATTTCCTCCTCTTTAGGCTCCCGCAAAGGGAGAGAATTCCAGCCTATTTCACCTTGATGGTCATATGTTTGCGCCTATACGCGGCAGTGGGCTTCAAGTGGGCTGAAATGATCATGATGATGATGAAACTGCATACAGTCTGCCGATATAATTACATGTCGAACTATTAATTGAATTTATTCGGAGTACTAAAATGCCAAGCATTCAATTATAATAGATGAACACGATGCGAACAGTTCCCACGATCTTGGGCAAGTACCTACCATTTATCACAAGATCTTTACGAACTGGTATATATTAAACTGCAGCATGTCAATTAGATAAGAAATACGACTAATGATGTTAAAAAAAAGAAATTCAGCTGCATAGAACTTAGAAGCTTCTCACCGTTAACATTCGTTAAATATCATGGAGGTTTTTCTTACGTGTCATTTCCTCACCGTGTGTTCAAGGTAGCTAGAATTCTTTAAAACGAATCAACATGGTTTCGTAATCTGCCTGCGACAGCGAAACACTGAATGATGTACTTACTAGAAAAATCCTAAAACTAAATATATAAATATGTTAGGACAATTCTCACAACGCCATCTAGTCTCGAACTAAGCAGATCTTGTGATATGGGTACTAGATAAAATGATATAAATACTTATATGCAGTTTTTTTTAAATACTTACATATACATACATAGAAAGCACCCAGACTTCGGCACAAATGTATGTGTCACATCACACAAAGTTTGTCCCGACCGGGAATTGAACCTGAGACTCCAGCGTCGAAAACGGATGTCCACGCCATTGAAATAGTCAAGGTTCACACTGTCAACACGTCCATCAATCCGAATAGAGTGGCCATCTTTCAAAACGTTCCGCAAATGGTAGATGACAAACCTACTTATAGAAGAATTATATGTCAAGATTGTTGTTTATCTAATATATAAAATTCTCGTCACAATGTTTGTTGCCAAACTTCTCCGAGAAACGGCTTGAAATTTTTGTGCATATTGGGTAGATCTGATGAAAGGTCGTAAACTATTTTTTAAACTTTTAATGATGGCCTGCTTCACGACGTTTACGCTGTCGGCTAGTAATATAACAAACCTTAATACTCGTATACCCGTTGTATTCTCGCAATTCCCTTAACGGAGGAAGTTAAGTCCCACAACCAGTCGATCAGGTTAGGTGCGTTGCCCTGATTATCTCGCTATGAAAGCTGTAATAACACGCGAGACCACGGACTTGCATACCATTTAGTTGCATGCCTGTGTACTATATAATAGCACAATATTCCGATACGAATACCTGATGGTACGCTAATGTTTCTATAAAGGTACAAGCACACGTACAACCATCACAATTCACTAACAACGCAAACACCGTGGTCGGGTACAATTTTGTATGAAAACGCATTGAACACAATGATGTGGTTCGGATCAACTTAAATCGCAACCACCGTCGAACCGCGTCAATTTGTTGGCGTGGTCGATAGTTCATCGGAGTTTGGGTGTTTCTACATACATACATGTGGTGTGTACATACATAGAGTATATTATGTATGTATTTAAAAATATATAAGTATATTAATCAGTTGTCTAGATCCCATAATACAAGCTTATAGCTTAGGTTGGGCTAGATGACGTTGTATGAGAATGTCCAAAAATTTTAATAAAAAATGTTTGTTACCTACAATTTTCACTAATTCTGGCAAAAAGAAACGACTTCAAATTACCATAATGGTTCCAAATAATTGTCGGAATGGGAGCAAATTGAAATGGCACTACACCGAGAGCAGTACCTTTCAATAAAAAATTCAAAATCTGATCACCCAGTCGAAAGACAAGAGGTAACAAACATAAAAAGAACATACAGTCAAGTGGAGATCCTCTTCCTTTTTTGAATTAAGACGTGACCATTCTTAGTCGCTGCAATTTTGTGTTATTGTCGAACGTGTGCGCGGAGCCTTACTATTTACGGTCCAACATCAAAGCGAGCAGCAACCGTTCCGATACTGAAATTATCCTACCGAGTGTATCGAATGGCACTCGATTCCTTCACCGATGACATCTTTATGGGCACCAGTGTCATTATAGTAGGCTATTTTCTCCGAGATACAGATTATCATCTCGTGGATCACGTTCCATTGTATTTTAGAGTAACAACATTCGAATGCCCATTATTTTTCATACAGCCCTTCAGATACTATCGACTGTAATTTTGATTTGTGTTTATAAAACAGATTTCTCAATTTTGCAACGTTGCTGGTTTCTGGTTAGGTTTGATTGTTCTTCTTATTTAAGCCCAAACCCACGGCCTTTCCCTTACAGGAACTGATTTATAAAATTATTAATTGAAATATTTTAATTGAAAGCTGGTACTTCCCGTGTGGTTCCATTTTAATTTGATCCCATACCGGTAATTAGAAGTCGGTTCCCTTTAGTTTATTATTTATTATTAACAAATTCTTTGCGATGTTCATTCAATTTTAATGCTATTTCAGCTGTATCTGTATGTGAGTATGTGCAGGTGCCTTTATTAGTGTTTTTTTTTTACTAGTCTAGTAACGTTTGCGTTTTATTCGTGACTCCAGTTGCAAAGCTTTCGAATTATTACAAAAAAATATGATTCACGAAATTCACTATACTCGTTACTCGTATACCTACAGGGCAAGTTACAAATAGGTACATTTGAAATTACGGTTCTGTTTCTAAATGTGATTATTATAATCGGATTTTTTTTAAATGCTCAATTGTAATCATGGTCTTAATAAAATATTGTCAGTGTAAGTGAAATATCTGTCGGTTATTTCGTTCCACCGCACGCGTTGAAGTCTTTGCTACTGCACAATCGTTCGCGAGGATGTTTTTTATCAACATTTAATGTTCCACGTCTATAAGTCATAGCGTGATGTTATATATATATAGTCCGTGACGACCAGTACTTTAATTTGCTGTGCTATAGCTATATATAATATTTTGTTGCCTTTAATCAACATTTCATCGCAAGGCAACGAGTTTATTTTTTTTTCCAAAACTACAATATAGCTGCCATTCTGGACATAACCCATTATAAATGTGCCCGGTGACGGCAATAGGCTTGCCCCCTATTACGTGGGACTAAAATACTGGCAAAATGCACCTCTGCCTACCCCGTCGGGGATATGAGCGTGATATGTGTGTGTGTGTGTGTGTGATGTTATATAGAATATAACATCACACACACACACCTTCTTCAGTAGATAAACTGTTCAACACAAAAATATTTATTCAATTCGAACAAGTCCGAACAACCTGAGATTACCGCGTTCAATCAACTTTATATTATTTTGAAGTATGTGAAAAAAAAATCCGGTTCCGGTCGTCCAAAAGGTTAAAGTTGTTAAAAAAGTGTTAAAAGTTTTAATTATAAATCTTGGGAAAAAGTGCACACCGCTTAACTTAGGCTGGAGAAAACCATTCACCAACCAACTAAAAGCAAAAAAACTTTGATTTGCACCAGGAAACTTTGATTTATAACCAGAAATAACACAAAGAACCGTTTCGAAAATTACGTTATTACAATTTGAAGGTGAGAAAAAGTTAAAATTTATCAATAACAAACGAAGTAAATACATATAAAAATATTACGTTTGACGGTGTAAAATACTGTCAAATACACACTGACACATCAGCAGTGCTACTAACATAATAAGCGAAATCACACTCTGTTTCATTCCACGCATATTACGAGAACGTTTAGTTACTGCAGCATGGATACCACGGGAATGTCAGAGGATATGTTGAAAAAGGAACTCGAGCAACAAACAACTATAATCACTCAAAACATCACTGAAAATCTTATGCATCATATAGATGAAAAAATACAACCTATCATCGAAGAAAATAAATACTTAAAGGGGGAAGTGGAGACATTGAAGAAGAAAATTAAACACTTGGAGGATATTAATAGGAAAAATAATATAATACTACATGGAGTTATGTAAAGAAACTGAGAATAATTATGAAGAACTATACGGTTTAATAAAAAATATTTTACAAGAGATGAATATTGGTGTAGAAAAATTTGAAATAAATAAATTTAACCGACTCGGTCGTAAACAAGAGGGAAAAATTAGACCTTTACTGATAACCTTTTTGTCACAACAAAAGAAGATAGAAGTGCTGAAAAATAAAACAAAAATGCCATAAAACACTTATCTGACTGAAGATTGTTTAAAGGAAACCATAAAAACACGTAAAAATTTACAGCTGCAAATGAAACAGGAAAAGGAGAAAGGGAACATAGCATTTAAAAAAAACAATAAACTGATTGTAAAAGATAAGCAGGAAGCTGAAAAAAGGAAAAGGGATCTCTCTATTTCACCCAGTACTGTACAATCACATTGCTCTACAGAGGGAAAAGGCATTATAGCTCCTTCCAAGATACACAAAACTGATGCATTTGGATATATGAGGGCTAGATCTTTCTCATTGTCAGAAAAACACCCTGAACCAAAGAAAGCATGTAAAATACCAGACACCGGAAACGTGAAGATTACAAACATAACAGGCATACAACTAACAAAAAAAAACAATTCCCCAATACCGGTCACCGAGGGGAAAAAGACCACAACGCCCGAATGTTTGCAGAAACAAGCTCAAAGAAAAAAAATATTACAGAATATTCCAAAACCAATACGCAAAGATACAGAAATAGATTAAATATATTTAATCTATTTCTGTATCTTATATCTCACATTCAATACAAGAACACTGAAATCTCAGGAATCCCTATTAGAACTAGAACATGCTTTAGAAAACGTTAACTGGGACATCTTGGGAATATGTGAGACCCGAAGATCCGATGAAAGAATCGAAGACTACGAAAATTACATACTACACTATACTATAAAAATGAAACACGCGGCTTATATGGCGTTGGGTTTATGATTAAGAAATACCTAAAAAGTGAAATAATAGAGTTCCAAGGAATATCAGATAGGATTGCTGTTTTGAATATTAAACTTCCAGGCTACAATTACATATCATGAATAGTTCTTTAATAGAAAATATAACAGGAAATGGACATGGGTATCGCCCGATGGGAAAACGAAAATTAAATCGATTATATTATAACAAATAAACCTAACTGGTTTACGAACATCGATGTTGTTAATCAATTTAATTTCAATTCCGATCACAGATTACTTCGAGGCCAACTACACACAAAAGAACAAAAAAGAATATC
This sequence comes from Nudaria mundana, assembly GCA_963556515.1. Classification (NCBI taxonomy): domain Eukaryota; kingdom Metazoa; phylum Arthropoda; class Insecta; order Lepidoptera; family Erebidae; genus Nudaria; species Nudaria mundana. Next base: position 18,266,467 of record OY748292.1, on the reverse strand, counting down.
TAGAAAACACATTCAGAATACAAAAAACACGATACCCTTACCGATTCCGGAAAATATTTTAAAGACCCTAGGAACAAATATGAAAAGAATAAACAATCTTAACAGCGTCCAAGAAAAATACGATGGCTTAGTAAGAGAACTAAAAGAGTTCGAAAATACATATAAACTAAATAAAACTGAAAAAGATACATTAGGACCTATAGCAAGAGATTTGATTCAACAAAGATCTTATTTAAGAACAGATAAATCAATAAACAAGAGATTGTAACGCTAAGCAAAGAAATCAACTTACACATACGGAAACATAGACAGAAGACAAGAAATGAAACAATCAATTATTACATAGAAAAGACAGGTGGAGTTAAAAAAGCTTGGCATCAATTAAGAGAAAACACGAATTGGATCGATAAAATGACTAATCGAAAAACGGAAAAACACAAAACAAACAGAAGCGAAATACTACAAGTAGCCACAGAATATTACCGTGACCTATACAGTGACAACAAAATGATACCCCACCAGAGCATATACTATGTTAATAATACCGCAGAAGAGATTCCAAATATAATGACAGAAAAAGTAGCTAAGGCTATCACATCACAGAAAAAAGGAAAAGCACCTGGCGAGGACTGTATATCGAATAATAAAATATAACGAACTTATTTTAGGAACATCAGCTATAACAATAAATACTATTACGGATTTATTCAACCAAATACTACACACAGAATATATATCTCATCAATGGACTTCATCAACAATAACTTTAATTCATAAGAAGGGAAATAAAGACGATATATCTAATTATTGACCCATTAGCCTGATGTCCAATGTATATAAGATATTTTCCAAGATACTACTAAATCGCATAACAAACGTCTTAGACGAAAACCAGCCAATAGAACAAGCAGGATTTCGCAGCGACTGTTCCACACTAGACCATATACATACTATAAAACAAATTATTCAAAAATGCAATGAATATAGTCTTACTTACTATTTAGCGTTCGTTGACTATAATAAAGCGTTCGACTCATTAAAACATGCAAAAATATGGGAAGCATTAACAATACAAGGAGTGGAGTCAAAGTATGTACGCCTGATCAGCAATATATACAAGAATATGACAGCTCAAATAAGAACAGAAAGATTGGGTGAAGATTTTACCATAGAGAGAGGGGTCAGACAAGGAGATCCTTTGTCACCTAAACTTTTCTCAGCAGTTCTGGAGTATATTTTTAGGCGACTCGACTGGACCAAATATGGACTTAATGTTAACGGAGTGCAGCTACACCACCTAAGGTTTGCGGACGACCTAATACTTATTCCAAGTGACGTAACTAACCTGCAAGAAATGCGAGAACAACTTGTATATGAAAGCTTCAATGTTGGACTGTCAGTGAATACCGGGAAAACTATGACAAACAAAGAAAAAATTCCAATTGTAGTCAGCGGTGCTTCCATAGAATATGTCGAGGAATACATGTATCTTGGGCAGGTAATATCTCCTACAGACCTCACAACAAAAGAAATAAATAACAGAATAAACGCAGCATGGAAAATAAATTGGTCTCTTAAAGAAATTGTGAAAAACCCCCATGTGCCACTACGATTAAAGAAAAAAGTATTTGATTCGTGTATTCTGCCTATCATGACATACGGATGCCAAACATGGAGCTTAACATACCAGAACATACGCATGCTCGAGACCTGTCAACATAGCATGGAGCGAAGCATGCTCAATATAAAGCTCAAAGACAAAATAAGACTTGAAACAATACGTCAACAAACGAAAATTAGAGATGTGACATACTGCATTAAAAACCTAAAATGGCGGTGGACAGGTCATATGATGCGAAGTATAAGAGATAAGTGGACCAAAAATGTAACAGAGTGGTGCCCAAGACAACATAAAAGAAGGAAAGGAAGGCAACGTCGTAGATGGGAAGACGACATTAAAAAGATAGCAGGTGTCACGTGGACAAGAAAAACACGTAATCGTGCACTGTGGCGAGCTTTAGGGGAGGCCTATGCTGGAAGCAAGACAATCTTCACGAAACTGGTGTCAATATCGATTAGATTTGAAATAAATTATAGATAAGGTTAAGCTTATGTAAGATTGTTAAATAAAGGCTATTATTATTATAGCCTTAGTCTATATTATTATTATTATTCTCTTTATTAAAACATTACACATATTTTGGATAGAATCAGGCGTTCAGAGGTGGTCAAAGTACGCCGGGCGCCACTGGAATTACGTTCTGCTTGTAACCAGAGACGCCCGGCAACGGACGGACGTTAGCCGCTCTATTAAAAAAAAAAAACGGACGGAATTAAAAAAAAAAAAAAAAAAAAAGAATCAGGCGTTACCTGGCGAAAATCCATACAAAGTAATGGTAAGTATGATGTTCAAACTTTTTAAAATAATTGTATTATTAGTCATGTCACATTGTATTGGGATCGATCTATTATAGGAGACCTGATATAGTGATAATGGATCGATTAAAACGCCTGCTACACACAGTGCCGGCGGCATACAAAGCCGCCGGCTTGCCGCACAAAGAAGCCGCCGTCATGGCCGCCGGGCTGTGCCGGCGTCAGTTCATACATACATGACTGTCACAACGGGAATGATGCTTGGCGGCTATGCGCGGCCTAAGCCGGCGGCAGTGCCGCTCGGCATAAACCTGGCGGCACTGCCGCCGGCACTGTGTGTAGCAGCTTTTAAAGATTCTCCGGGACGATGACATGCCCGACAGATGTCTAGCGTCCCATCTTTGACAATAAATCTCCGATAGTTATTCGTCATCACGACTTCGTCAGTGATTGCACAGATAAAACCCTCAGTTTCTCCGAAGAGATCACCAAATCGTAACCAGGATACCGATGCTATTGAATCAACATCGGGCCCATTTAGAGCCCGATAAAATCGACCATGCAGTTCCTTGCTCTTCCATATTTCCTTCCGATCAGATACACTTAATATTACAGGTTTGCGCCAGTTCTCTTTCGCAAGGGAGAGCGGGGTCAGTCCGTTGTCTATTGCCACAACATCTCGATGCACATCCACGTCCACCTGCAGGAAATACTCTCTAAGGTTGCATATCTCACGGTTATGGAGAGTTTTGGCATTTAAAAATCCTCGACCCTCACATTTCTGTGGTATATACAACCTCATTACTGACGAACGTTGGTGGTGCATTCGATATGAAGTCAATAGACAACGCACCTTCCTATTCAGAGCTTCTAACTCCGTCTGAGTCCACCTAAGTATGCCAAAAGAGTATACTAATACTGGCATGGCCCAGCCGTTGACAGCACGCACCTTGTTACCGCCTGATAAAAGACTTTTCAGTATTTTTTTCAGGCGGCCAAAGAATCGATCCTGCAACTTCTGTTTCATGTCAGTCTCAGCAATACACAGAGCTTGAGACATACCTAGATATTTGTAGGTTTCGGTTGCGGAGAGCGACCCAAATCGTGTGAAATCTGAAAGATTGTCTCCTTCAGATTCCACAATCCCGCCCCTTTTTACATGCATGACCGCACACTTATCTACCCCAAACTCCATACTGATGGCCTTACTATAAGTTTCAGTAACTTTTAGCAAAGCCGTCAAATCGGGGCCATTAGGAGCAAATAACTTTAGGTCATCCATGTAAAAAAGGTGGGACAAAATTTGACCCCCTCTGCGCATCCGATAGCCTAACCATGAACCCTCTAGTAACGTACTGAGAGGAGTCAGTGCTAGACAAAACCACAACGGACTCAGACTATCACCCTGGAATATACCTCTCTCAATCCCTATTGGTACACCACCTCCTAGAACCTGACGACACCCTAGATAAACAAGAACCGTACTCCATTGTCTCATACATGTCCCCAAAAAGGTGCATAGAGTTGCATCACTTTTATACAGCTCCAGCACCCTCCGAATCCATGTATGAGGCACAGAATCGTACGCTTTCTTGTAGTCAATCCAGCATGTCGTAAGGTTCTTTCGGTTGCGGCGTACCTGCTGGCAAACAGCCATGTAAATAATAAGGAGCTCTTTCGTACCACGTGCCCCACTTTTACATCCATTCTGAGAGATTGACCAGATGTTATTGTTTTGTACATGTGAATATATTTTTACTCTTAGGATGGATGTAAAAAGTTTGTATATAGTAGGTAGACAAGTTATAGGTCTATAATTTTTGGGGTCTGTGGTAGGAGGTGGGTTACTCCGGTAGTCATAAAAGCTGGAAGCGACGCTGACTCAAGGGATGACTGGAAACAAGATGCCAAGCAAGCGTGTGAGCTACGGAACCATTTTAACCAAAAGTTGAGCAGTCCGTCCGGTCCAGCAGATTTCCAATTTGGCAACGACCGACAACTGCACACGGGTTGAACGACATTGGTCAAATCTGATATTCGTCAAATCGGCATTTCGTCCAATATGAGAATGGTCAAAGCTGTAGTTCGTCAAATCGTCTGTTTGTCCAATTATGAAATTTGCCAAATACGCTATTGGTCAAGTCTGTATACTGTCGATGAAAACATGCATTTTGAATTACATAATTTGTAAGAACTTACAAAAGGAGAAGGCGCCCGTTATAGGTACCCAAATAATGACCATTTGTAAATATTTTTGGGAAAAATTTAACATGGTGTGAATACAAATTATTCTGAATAAACTGTTTTAAATATTGGATGGAAACAGGCGTTACCTGGCGAAAATCCATGACAAAGTAATGGTAAGTAAGATGTTAAAACCTTTCAAAATATAATAGCATTATTTTTCGCAAAATTAAAAGACAAAAAACGTCGACAATTGTCGACAAAAAACGTCTCAGAGAGAAACTGTTTTATTTACGCATCATCATCATTCACCGAGCCTTTTCCCAACTCAGTTGGGTTCGGCTTTCCAGTCTAACTACGATTCGGCTGAACTTTATTTACGCATATTATATTAAAAATAATATTGGTTAATTAAAATGTAGTAAAATAGAATTGAAGTTTTCTGAGGTTTAATTTGGATCAATTGTTACCTCCTTTGTATGTTTGCGGTATAGAAATAGCATTAAATATGGATTTGATTTTTGTAGATGGCACTTTTAGAACCGTACCGCGGCCTATTTTTCAACTTTTATCAGTACAAGTAGACGTGGGCAGTACAAGAGCAAGCACCAATAATATTCCCATATTTTTTGCCTCATGTCTAATAAAACTCAGCAAACCTATGAGAGAGTATTCTCGGTTTTGCGTTTCCAATTCAAGCTTGATGTGCATTTTCTAAAATGTGATTATGAAATGGCAATAATTAAACGGCAAAAAGCATTTTCCCTGATGTGCTTGCCAAAGGCTGCTTTTTCCATTTTAACCAAGCAATTCATAAAAAAGCAAAAGCACTTGGGATGATGGCTGACGACAATCTGAAAAAGATTGTTAGACTAACTACGAATCTAGCGTTACTGCCCTATCAGTATATTCCTGAAGGATAGTTAGCTATACTTGAGATGATGCCAGAAAATGATAGCAGGACGGAAAATTTTCAAAAATAGTTTACTGAGCAATGGCAAAAAAGGATTTCTCAGGACATGTGGTGTTGTGCAAATGAACGCCATCGTACTACTAATGCGGTCGAGGCTTGGGCATGGGAAATTAGGGATTAAAGTTCAAGAAAAACATAATATTTACATGTATATAAGTATTTTAACAAAGGAAGTGAAATATTATTTAAATAAAGTCAAAAGAGAAGATGAGAAGCAGAGGAAAACATCTAACATCATAAAATATACAAAAATAGAAAAAATAATAGAAAAGTTATTGCGTGGAAAATCAGACGCGTTACAGTGTTTAAAACAGTTGTGTTGGGTATGAATTCTGTAAATAAATATGAATTGAATAAATAATTAAAACTACTACGGTACTTTCATTTTTGTGGTTGGTTGTACTAAAATAACTTGACCAATAGCGTAGTTGGCAAATTTCATAATTGGACAAACAGACGATTCGACGAACTGCAGCTTTGACCATTGTCATATTGGACGAAATGCCGATTTGACGAATATCAGATTTGACCAATGTCGTTCAACCCCTAATCCACGCATCCTGCGTATGACTGACGGGCGTCGACCAGATGATTTTCCAAAAGTTAACTGTAGAAACAGCACCAGGTAGACTCCCATCAGTCACATCCGAGTTAGGTCGCTCCCACCCTCTATATACCCACCTCTCATTTTTTTGGAACAAGCGATTCTGAGTGTTTCTGTCCACTCTTTTTTTGTACCGCTTTATGCGGTTCGCCCACGCATAAACTTTCTGTTTCAGGAAATCGATGCGCTCTGTGACCCGAACACACGAAGTATTCACAGGGCCTAATATTAGTTCCCACGAATGCACGGGTCACAAAGCGCATGACTCTCGGGCGTGTATTGCCCGTCCTGAAGCAGTGTAGCTTACCAATGAGCACCCTAGCCTCGTTAATGCGCCGTTCAATTCTGCATTGCCAAGCTGGTACAGCAGGCTTTGGTCGAATAACTGTTTCTTGTTTAAAAATTTTAACACCAGCTATTCGACATACTGCAACAGCTGCACAGTACAGAATGGAATGGGCATCAGTAATGTTTTTGCAGTTGTTAAAAAACGATGTTAACATCGAGTCTAGGGCACACACTAGCGCCACATTTTTTTTATGTGTGGGCAAACGTGGAAGACGCGGTCTACACTCAATAGGGACAGATTGAAACTCACCAATCGCTCGCTCCAAAGCGCTCCTTAATTCCTCAATGTATTGAATACTTACAGGTATAGCAGCATCACTCACTTCTTCACCAAAATGTGAGATGTTGTTTTCTTGTGATATTTCATTACGATGACTTTGTAATGGCACAGGTATTGGTTGCAATGAAGAAGGCGTGATACCACTACACGCTTCTAAGCGTAGCCTCTCAAGTGCAGCGTCATCCAACAGGTGACAGCGTTGTATGGCGCGCACCTGATCCGATAGGCGTTGTGCCGATACGTTGATATCTGGTTCAAGTACCTGAAACAGAGGTAGCATGCGAACACGGTACGCAGTGAGGTTAGTTCCCCCCTCTGTAGCCACAAAATATGCCCGCATCACGTTTTCATTCATACCGAAGGTCCATCGAATGCGGTGCACATTACCACCGGTAGCGGGGTCCGTAATCGAAGCCGGAGGGCCTCGGGGTCCCAAGCCAGTCGGTGGCCGGCCTCTCCCCTGCCGACGTACAGGTAGAGGCGACGTCTGCGGGGAGAAAAACTCGTCGCTTCTTGAGCTCGACGCCTCAACTTATTATTATTATTATGTGAAAAAAAAAATTAAAAGTACCAATTATATTATCTCGAACTTTTTCTACTCATCTGGCTCTTCAAGGTTATTTTCCGCAATTACGTTACACGTTACGTAATTCATCTATATTTCAAAGTTAATAAATCTCTTCGTAATATATATTTATTGGGTGATATTCCGACTCCTACGCATACTAGATAAGTGCTCGCAAACATTTACATCATTTTCAAGAGATTTCCTTTTAGTGTAAGTACACGACTGTACAATAAATGACTTTGCTTTCACGCAAACTTGAGACAAGTGTACAAATTGCTTGCCTTTCAAAATGTAAGTCTATTTCACTTGTTTCGAAGTACAAGCTTTGGAAAGTTGCCTATAAACCTACGTCAAACCCTTCATTGCTGTCACTGTAGAATACACAGACATTGTAGACTCGCCAGGATCTTTCTATTTCTACGCCCGACTCCAAATTGACGTCCATTTATAGCTTGAACTGACGTGTACTGTAATACATTATTGAATAAACTCGCTTGTACACATGTTCCACAATTTTTATTTCCAACACCTGAGCGGTATTATCAAAGGTGCTCTTTTTTTGATATTATGTGATAAATGTAAACTATGTAATGGAAGTGAATTTAATGTAAAAAGAACACCTTTGATAATGCCGTAGGGCGAAACCGTCAGGTGTTGGAAATATAAATTGTAGAGCATGTTTACTAGTGAGTTTATTTCATAATGTATTACTATAAGTTCCACCAAGTGCCGACAATCGAAATCATAAATTATATGACGTATATTGTGTTTTATACATAAGTATGACTTAAAAATTGTATCATGAAGAATTTTTTTAATTTTTTTTTTTTAACATTTACAGCATCCTTACAGGTTTATCCCAATACAATACTGCAAGTAAAATATATGGTTACAACTTAAAAAATATATGCATGAAACATAAACATGAGGTATTACGAGTATCAATTCAAATAAAATAGCTGTGTAATAATAATTATTAAATTAATTTATATAATCGATTTATGTCTTATTTCGTTTGAAGTAATTACAGAATGTCAAATTTATAAGTCCTAATTAATTAATGTCAAAATTAATGAAATATTGTAATGGTAATTTATGAAATTTATATTATTAATGAATGGTTAAATAATTATGAATCAATTTACTACAATGAAACACACTGTTCGAATACTATCTTGAGTCTCGGGAGGGTACAGTTATATATGTCGATTTCACTAATATTAATTAATTTAAGATTTCGATGGCGTGCGATCATCAATATTATTGACGGGCAATAATAAACCTATATACCCTTCGTACTTGTATACTACTTACATCTATAACGAGGGATTTAAGGAGATAAGAAGAGGTACAACATTTTTAGGGTTCCGTACGCAAGGGTTAAAACGGGATCCTATTACTAAGACTGCTCTCCGTCCGTTCGTCTGTCAACGGGTTGTATCTAATGCAGCGTAAAGGCTCAAATCACACCGAAATGGCAGCGCAGCGGCGAGCTTTTTCAGTGCCATATGATTTTAAACTTTATCTTCATTAATGTAATACATAGTATCGCTTGAGAAACTTGGAAAGTCTCGCGGCCGCCCGCGACGCGAGCACTCTGACGACTCCTACGCGGCGACGGCCCGCGACTGATACTATGTCTTAAAAAAATGAAAATAAAGTTTAAAATCATATGACACTGAATAAGCTCGCTGCTGCGCTGCCATTTCGGTGTGATTTGAGCCTAATAGTTAGACAGTTGAAATTGATGTATTCCTGTTGCCGCTATAACAAGAAATACTAAAATACTGAATTAAAATATTTGTGGGTGCTCCCATATTTAGTGATTGATTGAAGTGAATGAATTAAAGTGATTTATTTGCCATTTATATAGGTGGTACAGAAGCCTTCGTACGCAATCCGACTCACACTTGTCCGGTTTTATTTATTAATAAACACTCAAGCCATATAGGTAATTATACCAATGTCCCGCAGTATCGTGTACTTATTAAACAAATTTACCAGTTCCATGGTGCAGTACCATCCATTAATAATAATTAATTAAACTGCGGACATACTGGTTATCGACCTATGGTTGTAATAAATCAAAATGAAATGTATGAAGCGATGTCGGCACCTTTATACTTTTTTACTTTCTTACTTTTTACTTGTTACTCAATGATTTTCCTGCCTGCGTTTTTCCATGGTTAGATTTACGCATGAAACGTAGGCACATTGCGCTAGGAAAATTTCGCACATATCTCTCGTAATTTTGTAAATGCTAGCTTCTTCTGTATTTGTATTCTTTTTTAATTATAACAAATTTATTTTTTTATTAAATAAGTACATTGGTATTACGTCATTATTTCTTAGCCAATAGTTTTAATCTATTCTAAACATCACTAGTGGGTATACATTTACTACATTTGTATTTGTGTACATTTATTATCTAAATACCAATTGCTTTGTCGCAATAATATCCTTGCCTCCTCAAAAATATTTTAAACAGCGTATATCTTCTGACTTATCTTACTCTGAGCTGCCTGACGACGACACACGTTGGTGGAGTGCTCAGCGTGGGCGAGTCAACGCCGGGACCTCGCAATGGGTCTGAGCGTGGATACCCTCTCGCTGGAGACTATGTTTCAAGCCATGGTCTCCAGCGGGAGTGGGTCGAAGGTGGCCCTGTCCTTCTGCGAGAGACCAGAGACGCCCGGCAATGCACGTAAGAGCGGCCACGTTTGCGCGAACTTAAAAAAAATCTTTGAGCTGCCTAGAATTTTACAACGGGAACTTCTACATTCCGCATTCACGCAATAAAGAAGCGAGCACCGAACCGAACGCTAGTCTATTCTCATCCTAAATATATCGCAACTTTTATTGAGTATTGAATGCAGATTTTATAACTTATCGTAACCGGTAAGACCGCCCGGCCCGTGTCAATAACATTGCGAGAATTTAATTTGAGTACGTAACAGGTGAGTGGGTCGGTTTCTTAAGGGCTTTATGTTTTGTTTGTGTAATACATGTGACAAAATTATAAGATAATACCCCTTACGCTCTTTCGACAAAACTGTAAGAGGCTGCCTTCTCTTTGTATGAGTGTTGGAAAGTGGAAACTCGTATTTCGTGAGGGTAATGAGCAATAGTGCAGCGTGACAACAAACTGACCAATAACTGCTGCCGATATAAATCGATTTAGACGTTCTCGAAATAAATGTCGTCAACGCCAGTAGCAGTAGTTACTGACACTGTGAACATATAAATAATGTTCATCTGCCAACCCCTTAGGGAAAACATGATTATTGTTCGCCTCAGCTATAAAGCACGTTTGTCATAGATTTATAAAATTAAATACCAATTAAAATCAGGTATTATATCGCTTAGAAAATCCTGATTTGAGGTAGGTAAGTTCGCACAATAAAGTAGGTTTGCATGAGCGATACGCTATCTTTAACAGCGAACTTTCAATTTTAATTTCTAGAGCTTCTAATCTAATATACATAATTATATTTATACTTACTTTCAGTTTCTGTATATGAAAAGTAAAATAATACGGTTATCTAGTGCAAACGGTATGTTAATCGCGAAAGTTACTTAGAGATTTTTTTTATTTAAATTATTTTACGTGAAATGCAAATATGATATTCATATTACATACGGAGCGTCAGGCCGACATTATGGATCGTAGTGGTTCTAGTGGGCTTTCTTGTGGGTGGAATGTAAGCACAAAACGACATATTGACTGTTCACAATAGTTTCATTAGGATTTTACCATTTAGTGACACTTTAATTCTACACACTCTCTAATTTTACAATCGTTATCTTCTCCAGTATAGCTTCTTCCGATACTCTGTTACGTACGACTGCCTCTTTTCCACTGGGGCAGGTAGAGACCACGGATGTCCACTTGCTACGGTATACTTTTTTCCTTTTCTGTCTTTTGTGTCTTTTTTCCTGTTGTGCCTTCAGTGTCTCCATACATGGTCGCCGGTTATGGGTACTTTGAACCTGACCTTCAATTCATACTAGTCGTGTAGGTACCTAGTAATTTTATAAACGCCAAATGTGCTGATACCTACATATTCTTGTGGGTATTGTGACGACCGTCCTATAAACGACATATTTGCTAAATTTTTCACCAAACGGATAGAGTGGTTCTCGAGGAATGTTTTTGTGTATATAATTTGTAAAGCGGGCAAAACCACGGGCTTCCGCGAGTGAAATATAATATAGAGCAGAACTTTGGATCATATTGAAAAGCACTCCTTCGCACCAACGGTCATGCATACCCAATTATAATGTGTAACTCCAGATTTGAGCTATACTCGTGCGTGTCTTAAAAATAATACAATGATTATTGGTGCGTGTGATGATTTGTTCTATGAAAACTGATATTGTGAAACAATATCCTATCCATTCTCTTAATACTATTACGTAACAAATACTCAGATAATTAACGATATTACTTATATAATGTATTGTTTTTTTCAATGAAGCCGAATCTAAGACAGTAAAATTTAAGGCATCTAAATATTAATTAATATTCCAGTGGCAAAGGCGGAGACGCAATTAAAAATGAATTATTGTTAGGTATGCTATGAAGACATGTTGTTTTTCTTAAGTTATAATTTAATCTTGGCTTGGACTGCTAACTGAATTTTTGCTCAGAATTTTGGAAAAGTTAAGTATATATATTATGTATAGTTAAGTTTAGACGAAACGAGAATTCGAAGAGTTATGAGTAAGTCTATCATGTTATTTTATACACGTGACGTGTTGAAGGTATTGTTGTTTTTTTTTTAATTTAACATTTATTTGTCTTTTGGGACAGGCAAAGATTTCTACTATACTGCCAAGGCTTCGGTGTGTTTGGTGAACGTATAGTGGGTAAAATGTTTTGTTTCAAATTCTGGTGTAACCACAGACTATAAAATAACACAAAAAAGTTACAAACTATGAAAGGCTCACGTGCTACTTCCGTAATTTAAATTGAAATTTAATATGGCGAATGGAACCGGGTTAATTACATGACTGAAATGTACGCTTGCAAAAAGTCCTGTACGCTTCAACGACTTCGGGACAGTCGGGGACGGGGAGTATCGTTTTTAACAGCTCTTGCAATTCAATATGTTAGAAAAATGGACGCTAGGACAATTACCAGACAACTCCGTCTCAAATTAAGTTCGATCTCAAGTTAAGCAATCAGTTAAACACTTTTTAAAGGATTTGACCTGCGAGTTTTTGTTTTAACCAGATGATATTTTATAGCTTTTACAGGGCTCGTGGTCGCAGTCTGCTTGTACTAGGAGTACTAAAAACTGATACACATACTTATTATAAGTAGTTATTGATAGGTGCTTATTTATTTAAATTTTCGGTGAGGATGTAACTACCGTAGACAGTGAGAATAATAGCTACAGTAAGTTATGAAATAAAAATAAGTTATTCTCACGTAATTTTCAACTACATTATACTGCTGTGACAATATTAAATATACTCCTTCGGTAATAAGTACAAAGTCATACGAAAGAAATGTACTCACTATTTTGTAACGTAATAAAGCGTCAGGGAAAAAATCTAAAACCTTGTAACGTATGCCTTGGTTACAGATTTTTTTGCAATTCTTGTTTGAAACGTTACATGGATATTACTACATTTTAGATAAGACACCACAGGGGCTATCTATTCACACCCACAGGTGATCTTTGTCAATGTTATATCTAGTTATAATACCCTTTTCAAACATTTGTATACACCTTTCCCAATTTTGTAATATACTTCTTTTGGCTATTTCTATGTCAACATCATCCACGGAGCCTTTTCCGAACCCAGTTTGGGTAGGCCTTCTAGTCTAACTGGGAAGAGGCTGAACTTCGATATTTTTCGTGAAGCGACTGCCTTCTGACCTCGACCATTGGCGACATAGAAGTACTATAGTTAGATTATTCAGATTTTGTAGTCTTAACTCCCGCTCGCTTAACGACCGTTGCCGGGCGTCTCTGGTTACACGCAGAAGGTATTTCCAGTTGCGCCCGGCGGACTTTGACCACCTCTGTGGTCTCTGCGGGGGTTTGGTCGGGATGAGAATCCCGCGTAGTTGGGGTAGGGTTTTATCCCGCGTTAGTGAGTGAATCTGGTTGTGTGCTATGGGGCAAAGGCCCCGCAGCACACAACCCTTCTAGCCTGCTTCTGTAAGGACGGCGGGTGGCGATCCCGCCGTCCTCAGGCCCCGATCATGAAGGTCGATGGTCTTGGGCGTAGATAAGTCTGCGGCGCCTTCGCCGCTGACTACGGAACTAGGCGGGGAGGGTACGCTCCCTCTCCCTCTCGGCCGACTCTTTCACGAGCATGACTTGCTCGCAGAAGGACACGGCCGCGTTCCACCTACTCCCGCTGGAGACCATGCTTCAAGCCATGGTCTCCAGCGGGAGAGGGTATCCACGCCCAGACCCACTACGAGGTCCCGGCGCTGACTCGCCCACGTACCTACCTATATTAATCGGCAGATTCGTTACTGTTCTGAGATTAATTACACAAGATTTGAAGCAATTAACAATTTTTTTTTTCAAGTATAGGAGAAGATTCGAACTTTCTCTTTTATACTCTATCTAATACCAAGATTTTTATGGTTATTGTATGGGGTCACCTAGGGATTTACTCTTCGACGTTTACAATTAAATGTAATAGCCAAACTAAAAGCAATAAACCCATAATTTTGATGTTACACTTGACGGTATTTACTGATTTACCATAGTGATTTGTAACATGTTTTAATATGTAGGATTTAACCGTGAACAGTTTACAAGTGTTTGTTTATCATGTATGTATTGTTCCACCAAGTCTGACCATCGTAACCATAAACTATATAGTGATTAGTATTCTTGCTAGTGCCTCGTCCATCTGTCTGCAGGTGGGCAGTGTGCAGGTGAGTATAACTAGAGCCCTGAAAGGCTCTATCAACATCTGTTGTGTGGCCACACCGGCAATCTACAAAGTTACTGGCAAAGGCTGAGCGTATTAAATACCTCTGCCTTCGGGGTAACAGGCGTGAGTGAGTACACATTATTATAAGATGTGTGAAAAACATTTCCATTAAAATCAACTCTCATCATTAAGTAGCACTTACAAGTAACACACATTTCCTTATGCGATAAGAGTGGGCCAGATGTATTTTATATGCAACAATTATGCCGCATGTCTCGTATCCAATTACGTTTCCTGTTAAATTAACTACCAGTTACTTTTCATGGGTTGCGTCCGTTATATCACATTCACATCACAGCGTGTCCGAACACAAACTGACAGGTGACACATTTTATATAATAGATTATTTATTGCCAGTCTGGTCGATATTCATATTTTTATTGAGCCAGTCATAATTGATGCAATTTAATAAATCGATTCTATTCATTAAGCTCGTGCCGGGTCGTTGTCTGTGTAATCAAATTATTATTACATATTTGTGAAGCTTGCATAATTCTATTAAACTGTAAATAGAAAACATTAGAAACAATTTATTTTATTTCATCTTTGTGGATTCTTACGTTTATATTTATAAATACATACATATTATAGCATTTTCCCTAAACGGGTAGACCACCATCCAGGGCTAGTGGTCTAGTGGTAACCGACAATGTGGTAAACACATTGTAAAGGTTAAGCAACACCTAGTCCAGCCGTTCTTAGGATGGGTGACCATTTCTTTAGACACCGAGACCCACCGTGCCTCAGAGAGCACGTTAAGCCGTCGGCCTTTTTTTTTTTTAAATCCGCGGCCCGTTGTCGCGGCCGCACCTACGTCCATTGCCGAGCGCCTCCGGTAGAGACTGAGAGAATTCCCGGTGGCGCCCGGCGGACCTTGGCCACCTGGGTGGCCACTGCGTGGTGGTCGGGTGTTACCCCGCACATCTTTGGGGTCGGGTTTTATCCCGCGTCGGTGAGTGAAGGCGTGTATGGGGTGCAGCCCCACATGACGCTGTCTTTCTAGCCTGCTTCTGTAAGGACGGTGGGTTGCTAATCCATCGTCCTCAGGCCCCGATCATGGAGGTCGATGGTCCTGGGCGTAGTCACGTCTGCGGCGCCCTCGCCGCACACTTCGGAACTCAGCGGGGAGGGTACGCTCCCTCACCCTACCGGCCGCCTCCTTCACAAGCATTACCTGCTCGCAGAAGGAAACGGCCGCGTTCCACTGACTCCCGCTAGAGACCATGGCTCTTAGCATGGTCTCCAGCGAGAGCGTATCCACGCCCAGGCCAACAACGAGGTCCCGGCGCTGACTCGCCCATGCTGAGCATTCCACCAACGTGTGGAATGCTGTGTCTACGCCGGAAGTCTCGCAGTGTTGACACGCGAGTGTGACCACACGATGCATGCGAAACAGATACTCACCGAAGTTTCCGTGCCCGGTAATGATCTGTGTCGCACGATACGTGAGGCCACCGTGCTGCCTCTGCAGCCAGTCCTCCATGATCGGTCTCACCGCCGCGATGGTGGTGGTTCCCCACTTTGGTTGCTGAAGTCGCACCTTCCATGTCTCCATGAGATCCTGGCGGAGTTGGGACCGCTGGGCCTCGATTTCTCGAGACGCAGGCCTGTGGTCCCGCTCCAGCGCCTCCTTGTGCCATTGGAACAATGCCGCAAGGGCTCTCGCTTCCAGGTCCCATGGAGGGGTCGCGGCTAGGAGACATGCAGCCTCTAGGGAGATCGTGCGGTACCCTCTTATTGTTCTGACGGCCAAGGTCCTCAACGATCTGTGTAAAACAGCAGCGTTGTTGGCCGTCAGACTCGGTGCCCATACAGGAGCCCGTACAAGCCGTCGGTCCTGGTTGTCATACGAACGGTCTAACAACAGAACTTCGATATCGCCCATGGGTTGTGGAGGTCAGATGGCAGTCGCTTCACGGAAAATATCGAAGTTCAGCCGAATCGCAGTTAGAAACGACCCCAACTGAATTGGGAATAAGTCTGGAAGAATGATGGGTAGACCAGTTATGAAATTGATCACATGTAAAAATAGATGGTGCTATTTGGGGCTAGTTGCTAATTCAAAGACCGCAAGTCGCTAAAGAAAGCATTACTCAGTACAATTCTGCCAACCATATTCTCAACCACACATTATTTGTGATGGATGCCGATTAGTTTATGTTATGTTTATTTTGATGTCTCTATTTCCTCGTTTCCTAGCTTTTCTATCATTAAATGGGCCGTGTGTTTATTATTACTATATTAGAGCCTAAAATATATCTTGATGAAATAGCATAATTTTTCGACAAAGAGCTGTCGCTAATTATAACATATTAACATGTTCATCACCAGAAAAATAAGTATATTACTTGGAATTAACTTCATTGATTTTATTGTCTACTTATCTTATATTATAAAGAGATAACAATTGTTTGTTAGTAGGGGGTAATCTTTCCGCCGAGCGCCACTGTAAATTTTCTCAGTGCTTACCGGAGGCGTTCGGCCGGGCCGAAGAATAAAAAACAAGCAAGGCGCCCTTCCTATCGCAGTGAAGGCATAAGACGACTTCTTACTATTATGTGATATCACATGTTAAAAATAAAATAATAAATATAATCTTTTTTTTTTTTTTTTTTTTTTTTTTTTTTTTTTTTTATTCTGTATCTATGTGCCAAATCATAAGTTTCTAGCACTTGTAGTACTCGAGTTGAAAAGTGCGGACAGACGGACAGGACCGGACTATAAGACTTCTCTTACATAGTATACTTGTCAGTATAGTAAGAAGTCTAAAAAGGGGTTATCTTTGTCTTTGGAACGGTTTTATTTTTCATTAATAATAGTTGCATTCTCCCATAGTGCGATAGGCACTTTATCCCGGTAATGTGTTCCCGTGGGAATTGCGTTCGAGAAAACTATTTTGGAGTTATTAGGTAGTAAAGTAAAGTAGACAACTACAGCACAGAATAGCAAATAGTATGTAAGTAGGTACCTATAGGTACATATTTCCGATACACCTCAAGTTTTTATCTCATTACCAAAGGTTGATTACCGAAATACAAAGTCATTAATACTTGGATATAAGGTACCTACCTACCATTTTTAGGGTCTCGTACCTAAAGGGTAAAATGAGAACCCTATTACTGAGACTTCGCGGTCTATCCGTCCGTCCGTCTGTTTGGGGCTGTATCTCATGAACCGTGATAGTTAGAAAGTTGAAATTTCCACAGATGATGTATTTCTGTTGCTTCTATGACAACAAATATTAAAAAACAGAATATAATTAATATTTAAGGGGGCTCCAGTACAACAAACATAATTTTTTGCCCTTTGTGCGCGAGTGCGACTCGCACATGGCCGTTTTTTAAGAACCATTTGACAGGATGTTTATTTTTTAAAGTTTTTACATCGCTTAAAAATGTTTTGCTAATTTGCAATACATTGTAATATCACCGGTCTTAATTGCTTCACATTGTTTTTACTTGAACAAACTTTTTTAATGTTAGGTAGTTAATAAATATGTAGTTAATATCTATCATGTTATCGCGATAAAAAGTAGCACAATAAAAACCAAATCCGTAAATAAATCCAGAAAAATAAGTAATATCTACTTACCCTTTGAAAAAGATTGTTTTTGTGAATCCGAACTATCCAGAACTACGCTATATATTTGTTACAGGTACCTACTTATCTAAGATACTTACTACTTATCTAAGGTACCTACTTATCTAAGATACACTCATAAGAAAGATCCGAACTATTGATTTTCACCTCAAGTAATACAGTGAGTTCCACTATTCAATCGGGCACTTCCGACTTAGGCAACTCCTCGTTCTGGTGAAAAAGTGAAAGATCACAATCTGGTAAGTTGAATTATATTTCCTGCTACCAACACGGTTGATAAATCTCTAACTAAACAACCGTCTATTGTACTTTTAGTGCATGCAATAGGTTTATTACATAAACTTGAACAAAAGTCCGTTGATACACAAGTAGGTATCACTTAAGACAAATAATGGTGTCCAGTGTCTAGTCACGAAGAATCGATTTAGTTACGTATGGAGAGCATAATCGATTAAGGAATGGCAAAGTTATCGTTCTAATTGTTTTGCCTACCAGTGATCATAAAAAAATTCTGTACTTAGATGTAGGTAAATACGTTTTTAAACTTTCGCGTTTTGTACACATTATAAACTTAAGTCAAACGGGTCTTTTACGCGATTATTGAGATATATACATCCTCTTTATTACCCGACGTTTCGACCCTGTTGCAAGAGCCGTGGTTACGGGTTGACTACCCTCACCTCGTCGTCGTCACTAAATATCGTATTCGGAGAGGCACCACGGCACGTCGGAAACGTGGGGTAATAAAGAGGTATGTATATATCTCAAAAATAGCGTAAAATACCAGTTTGTCTTAAGTTTATAGATGTAGGTAGTAAGTAGAGATATTGTGATAAGAGTTAATGTCCACATAAACTGACAGAGCCTGAAGCCACAATAAATCCTATCTTTCCATCTTATGAAACTCATACTTTTACACCGATACCAGTTTATGGTTATTTACGTAATCGAATCGTTATTTAGAATTAATGCTTACAGAATGTAACGCAGTGAATCCGAGTGAAGTGTTGGTACCTAAGCTGCTTTACAGGTCATTTAATATCGTAAATAGTACCAGGTACTAAAATGAATTCATTGCCAACGCTGTTTGTGTGGGTAATTGATGTACTGCAATGTCTATAAGCTAGAAGGCATTTCACTACAGTAGGTGAAGGTACTACTGTGAAGGTGCCTGCACATTGGCATACGACCTCATTTAGTATATGGTAAACTTCTATTGGCTGGTTCGAATCAGACAATTTTAATTTTATAGAAGAAAAACTAAAATAAAACAAATGGAGGAGGGGATGTGAATTGCCCCAGAGCTGGCTGACAGCTAAGGCAAAGAATTACGAGTATGTAAACATTAGTTTTTTCTTCTATAATATTCAAATTGTCTGATTCGAACCAGCCAATAGAAGTTTACCATATACTAAACGAGGTCGTATGCCAATGTGCAGGCACCTTCACAGTACCTACATAGCGTTTTGATATTTCATAAAAATAATTTAAACTATGTATTCTATTATTGAGATCTAGGTTTTTCATTCAATACAAGAACTATGTAGGTATGAGAAGAGACAATATCTTTCCTGAAATCATTTTCATGTTACGAAGTGTTTTAATTTGAAATACTCTATAATTAGGCTTTATTTTGCACAACAGATTATACGAACTTACAAAACAACCACAGGTTCACGACACGAAGAGCCAGGAAGCTCAGTGGCCTTATTAGTGGTCTAACTATTATATCATTCAGGAATTAAAGAAATTACTTTGGTCATTTAAATATGTGGTTTGGTGTAGAACTGTTTTATCACATACCTACAATTTGAACTAATTCGATAGTCATAAATTAACTACGCAAAGTGTGTGCGTTCGCGCAGTGGAATGTTGTTGAATTTAAAGATTTTAATTACAGAAATATTTAGTGTATGACGTCGTGTAATTGTGTATGGTAAAAAAAAATTGTGCATGCAGCCATTGTGGAGAAATTCGCCAAAAACTGATTCCGCTGGGCGAACGTTGTCCTGGCGGAACTTATTTTAATCCATGGACTTAGAAGAAAAAAAATGTGTCAATTTGTGTGTAATTGTGTATGTACGAATAAAATTAGTGCATGCATAAACTTATAAAATACGCTTATTAGATTTTAGTTCGTAAAGTATGCACTTTGGGGGTCTAGGTTTTCACGTTTATACAAACCTTGTAAGAGTGTCTACAATATCTTGCCAAGTATCAATGATGTTCCGTTAGTAATTAAGGAGTTATAGGACAATTTACCATGAATAGAGCACTGTTTACAAAGCGGTCAAATATCACGAGGTTCTAAAGGAATTGCATAGTAAAATGTATTCCAATAATTAGTTTATTAATTCAACTACTCACGTGCAAAATATCTTCTCATTAAATTCAGTAATTAAAGAGAAACAATTAAAATACTGACAAAGCATCGAAAACCTACATAGCCCGACTAAGTTCGGATGGCTACAAAAAAGCGGCCGCTTTATATGAATGAAAACTAGCAAATGGCCAAACGTTCGCGTAGCGGAAACTTGAATTTCTCCGAAGTTTATGCATGCACTAATTTTATTCATACATACACTATTACACACAAATACACACTCATTTTTAGACACATTTTTAATCTTCTAAGTCCATGGATTAAAAAAAGTTCCGCCAGGACAACGTTCGCCCAGCGGAATCAGTTTTTGGCGAATTTCTCCACAATGGCTGCATGCACATTTTTTTTTACCATATATAATTACACGACGTCATACACTAAATATCTGCATAATTAAAATCTTTAAATTCAACAACATTCCGCTGCGCGAACGCACACACGCAAAGTGTCATAGTTTGTGTAAGAACCATCCCACCAAAACATTACATGTAAAGCTGAGGCCAACGAGCACGGTATTGATTGTACTGTAAAAGTCATCAGATCTAATGGAGAGCCAAGCTCCTAACTCTACACGTCCTAACCTAACACTTTCCCTCATCTTAGTGTATAGCGCTCTGTGTGAGTCCAGTTTTAAGTTCTCAACAAACTCTTCAACAAATATATATATATACAATACTAAAAAGTTTCTTAAGACACTGAGACCCCGCCGTGTCTCGGAGGGCACGTTAAGCCGTCGGTCCCGGTTGTCATACAAACATCTATGGCAATCGTTAGGGGTAGTTGTAGCACTAAATCAAAAATCCGAACGGTCTAACTACAGAACTGATACTGAACTACAGATATCGTCCATGGGTGGTGGAGGTCAGGGCAGTCGCTTCACGGAAAATATCTAAGGTCCGCCGAATCGCAGTTAGACTGGAAAGCCGACCACCACTGAGTTGGGAAAAGGCTCGGTGAATGATGGGTCTCATATTCAATCATAGTCTTTTCATTTGGGAAAATTAAACTATAATATTGCCCCAGCTTTTGACCTACACGTAAATCCAAAAAAAATATCATAAAATATCAGAGTAGTGAGTACTCTGATATTCCGATACCTACTCTAAAATGGAGTACACTTTAATGCGAGTAAGTACCTTGCCTTCCTCCATTAAAGATCTAAATGTACTTAAAAGTTATAATATTTTTATATGCATTTCCGTCACATATAGAGCGGTAAATATAAATATGTAAATTCAAGATCTCGTATGCCGAAGAACATAGTCACTTGTAGTTATGATTAAGCCAATAACTTCCTGTCATTGACAGTACTCGTATTATGGCGACGAACATGGTTATTGATTATACAATATTCTGAACAGTTTGCGCCTGACCTTATTTACAAATTATGATAAATGAACTTCGCTGTAAAATGTTGTGCAGAGCATACAGATAAATTGTTTAATCATATAAATTTGAGTGATGTTATGTAATGTAAATGAGACTAAAGCTAAGAAATTATCGGTAATCGGTTTATGCTGTTACAACATGTTGTTTTTATTTTTAGGGTCTTGTAGTAAAAGCCTCGGAACCCTTATAGTTTCGTTATGTCCGTCCATTCTCGGCTTTCCTCCTAAACGGTTAGTGCTAGAAATATGAAACTTTGCATGGATATGTATATTTGCTACGCCAGCATAGTGCTAAAATAAAATTAAAATAAATCTTTAAGCGTTTCTCCCGCCTCCCGTACACGTCAAGTGGGGATGATATTTTTTTCTCGCGATTACTCCATTCGTGTGGAATATCGTTATACGTAGGTCACACTATAAGTTTTGCGCAACTTAAAAATACAACATGTTAAAACCAAAATATTATGTATATTTTCAAAATACTCTCCTTTACATTTTAAAATTTTTTTCATGCGATCGAACCATTTTTTAAAACAGGAGGACCACAGATCTGAAGGTATGTTTTCTACGTGCTGATTGAACGCTATCACTGCCTCTTCGGAGTTAGTAAAAGTGTAACCTCTCATCAAATCTTTGATTTTGGGGAAAATACAGAAATCACAGGGTGCTAGGTCGTGGCTATGCGCAGGATGGGTGACGAGTTGTACTTTTTCGAAAGCTAAAAATGACTTTGTTTTGTTGGCCGTGTGTGAAGAAGCGTTGTCATGATGTAGGAGAACGCGGCTTTTGGGTCGTCCTTCGCGAATTTTTCTAACACCCTGGGTAAACAAATGGTAGAATACCACTCGGCATTAACACTCTTTTGATCTTCAAGTGGAATTGTACAGATGGGACCCGTAGCTGAGAAAAAAAATGCGATCATTTTTTTACCAACGTTTCTCGCCTGCCTCACTTTTGTTGGCTTGTTCTCATTTTCAAACACCCATTCACAAGATTGCTGTTTTTATTTCGGATTCAAAACAATAAATCCACGGTTCGTCTCCTGTGACAATGTCATAAACAGCATTAGAATGTCCGTGGTCGTACTTTAGTAGCATCTGTGAGGACCATTCCACGCGAGCCCGCTTCTGCTCCGCTGTCAGTTCATGAGGGATCCAACGACAACAAAATTTCCGAACTTTCAATTTTTCGTGTAAAATTTTCTGGATTTGACTCATACCAATCCCCAATAGTCCTCGAATGGTCTCATAGGTAATTCGCGGGTTTTCTTCAATTAACCGCTTAATAGTAGCCACATTATTTTCGTTGACGGCAGTTGAAGGCCGCCCTTCACGAAATTCGCCATGTAAAGAAACTCGACCTCTCTCAAATTCAGCAAACCATTGCCACACTGTGCTCAAACAAGGTGCTTCTCTCCCAAAAGTATTTTGAAGACGAGTGGCACAGTCTTGCGGAGAGAGAGAACTTTTAAAATCATAAAAAATCATCGCTCTAAAATCTTTTCCACTTAATTTCATTTTCGTTGCATACGTAGAACTTTGATGCGTGATAAAAAACAATTGACAAATGATTTCCCGCCAATTGTTTTTTTTTTATTACTAAGAAGGTTGCAACGTTTAAAAAAATATAACATTCGAAATTCAAATAGTTCCGATTAGCTAGAAGTGCAAAACTTTTAATGTGCCCCATGTATATACAAAGATAGGATATTGATATTAAAACATAAGTCATTGTTGCGTAGTTCTGGATAGTTCGGATTCCCAAAAACAATATTTCCAAAGGGTAACTAGAGATTACTTATTTTTCTAGATCTATTACGGATATGGTTTTTATTGTGCTACTTTTTATCGCGATATAAACTACAAATATTAACTACCTAACATTAAAAAATAATACAAATGTTCAACATTTTGATACCTCCAACGAAGCTGACATCACACTAATATTAAGAGTTGATTCACCGTAGTATAATTATTGTAATTCAAAATCTTGATCTTGAGTCTGATCGTTTCGTGGCATTTCGTCCACTTCGAAACTGGTCAACGAGACAAAAAAACCGTCTATTTTGCATTAGGTCAATTCATCATTAGGTCACAAAACGAGGAGGTTATCAATTCGAGTGTATTTTTTAACCGACTCCAAAAAGAAAGAGGTTTCGTTTTTCAACCGTATATTTTTTTATTATGTTTGTTCGCGGATAACTTCGTCGTTTATGAACTGATTTTAATACTTTTTTTTGTTGGTTTGGAGATATTTTCAAGGTGGTCCCATTATAAGGAAACCAGGATCTGATGATCGGATCACGGAGAAATCGAGGGGAACCTTCAAAAATTGTAAGAGCGAAATTTTTTCATTAGGTATTATAAAGGACTACCATTTAATAAAGGTTTGGAGTCGATCTGATGAGGGAGCCGAAAGCCAGTCGCGGAAATTCTTCAACAATTTAAACGTTTTAAACGTTCGTTTCTCTGCCGAACGATAGTGGCCTGGAACGCCCTGCCTGTGCACGTGTTTCCTCCCACATATAATCCTGGGTTCTTTAAGCGGAGCGTGAAGAGGCACATCAGTAGGTCGTCAAGTTGAGGGCCACTCTCAATAGTAATGTGTGCTGTGAGAGTGGCCCACAATCGCTAGACGTCGTCACGACTTACCACCAGGCGGGCGGCGTCAATTTGGCGAACCAAATATAAAAAAAAAAAAAAAAAAAAAAATTTACAGCAGTTACGTTGTGTTTGGGTTTGATTAATTTGTATTGATGAGAACTTTACATATCCCAACTTTTTAGTTTACGGTTGAATTCGGTTTGATTTTATTTAAAATTATTGTTACCTCATATATTACGACTGGGTGAAGCGACTTTAAAATTAGTTGAAAGCTGCTGCTTTTCAAGTGGTCCCATGTCAATTTGGTCCCATTCCAACAATTATTTGGTCCCATTTCGGTAAAGGTTCATTAATATCTGTACATACCAGTATCATGTTAAATAAATAACTACTTTCATGAAATACGGTCAATTTTCCAGTCGCACGCGCCGCACGCGGCCAATTGAAAAAACAAAACTATCTCTAACCGCAGCCTCCGTATCTTATCTAGGAATCTAATCTGATCACTGATGTTATGCAGCGTGAGCGGGGTTTGTATGTCACGATATCGATTGATATCAGGTGACGATTTTAATACCACTAATACCAGCTTTTACCGATGATTGCACTCGATTACACTGTTATTATAGTAGGTCTTATCATTCATTCATTCACCGAGCCTTTTCCCAACTCAGTTGGGGTCGGCTTTCCAGTCTAACTGCGATTCGGCTGAACTTCGATATTTTCCGTGAAGCGACGTGAAGTTCTGTAATTAGACCGGTCGGATTTTTGATTTAGGGCTCTAACTACCCCTAACGACTGCCATAAATGTTTGTATGACAACCGAGACCGACGGCTTAACGTGCTCTCCGAGGCACGGAGGGGTCTCAGTGTCTTAAGAAATGGTCACCCATCCTAAGACCGGCCCGAGTCGATGTTGCTTAACCTTTGCAATGTGTTAACATTGTCGGTTACCACTAGACCACGAGCCCCCCTCTCTCTCATTAAGTATTAATGATCAATGATTTCCTTCAGAATGTCATAAAGACTGCGTTTAGCTATATCTGTATACTTATAGCCGTTGGTTAAAAGCTTATGACTGCGATTTGGCAGTATATTTCGCGATTGCACAAAAGTTTGATTTTAATTTATGACTTTGATATGAATTTATTTCGTTTATTCCACTTAAAACATATTAATTACATTAAATACAAATATATTAAACCCAAACCAAGGCTACAGACTGAGAAACCTCCTAACAAACATACGGGACGTGTCGAGGATAACAGCCTTCTGAGTCTGTCTCTTGATCCAACAATCTAACTCTTGAGATGTTGATCGAGACTCTTCGATTAATCCGTTTGCCGAAACGACCATCGGGACTATGATCGTCGAATCTACGTTCCCACATGGCGGTTATCTCGAAGGCTAGATTAAGGTAATTATTATTATTCAAATAGTAATCAAGTTAAAGCCTCCAACATTAAAAACTAATTACCTACCCCAATCTAGGGAGTATAGGATCCTTCAAGAGTTCCGAAGGATCTCCTCGTAGAGTCAATGTTTGAAGGTTTTAGTCAAATTGAATTAAAATCATCCCTCAAGAGATGAAAGTTCTGCAATTCGCAAGTTCTCTTCAACTTACGACCAGCAATTATCTGCGACGCTTAATAACACCTATTAAATTCTTCTATTTAGCCAAAATAGAAAGAGGAATATGATGTTTTGCAATAATAGATACAAATTGCCAAATAAATCTACTATGCAAGATTTGAACTATTCAAAACATGATGGTTTGAATTCAGCAAACTGTATCGAATAGCCATTCTGTTACGTATTACTGATAATAATCGTAGGTGTTAATTCCCAACACGAATGAATAGAGGTGATACAAGGTACTGTGTATTGTTATCTAACAAACCGTGTACCTACTTATTATTCAGATTTGAAGATAGTAGTGTTACGGTACAGTCACTCGCCAAAGTGATTGATAGCTTGCTATTAGATTATAATAATAACTGCATACCTTTAGCATTATTAGATTAATGCGTTATAGTTAACTGCGTTCGATAACGATAATTTTAACTTAAGTTGTTCTATAATAGGAACCTGCCGCACTGTATTGATTAAAGCATCCAATGAACGATTAAACGACCCGGCCGTGACGTGGACTCATTCAACTCTAACACTTTTAGTTTAGGAATCCTAAGATCCTAAGGTCAGAGAAAGACTTTTTGCCGTTCACACTCCTGTCTCCGAAGGGTAGCTCCGGTACGCTTCCGGTCACAAAAAGCTGCCTTTGCACCTATTCTAATCGACCAGGACAATATGCAAAAATATTTATCTAAATCGAGGGTGTGCGGTCGAACGGACCGACAGCAAGAAATGATAGTCTCCCCTTAGGAGACAACAACAAATGAATACATCTGCAGATCTGCAGAAATAGGTAAAACTCTTATGTTCAATCACTAATACACTTGTAACTTGTCTCAAATTTTACTACTTAAATACAGGAGGTCTTTACGGCCTTACTTCTTCAGTCACTTTTACATCCCATTTTTCTATTATTAATATCGGGAATCTAGGCGTAGGTAGGTACCTATATTTGCCACACCTCGTTCGTCTTGAGCATGACTTCAGACTTTTGTGCCCGTAGTACATTATAATAAGTCAATAATAATTCATAGTGAGTAGATAGTGCCGTTTGACCTCTTATCCTTGAAAACCTAGTGCGCCTACGTCATTGCATCGTATGTATACCTATATATTCTTGACTCTTATTACTTAGTATTCTTATATCATGTGGTCCTAGTAAACTTTGGAATAATTTCTATATACCAAAAATTATATACTAAAGAATTTAAGCACTTACATCAACACGAATTCAAAGATGAAATGTTCGAGTAAGAACAAATAATACATAATCTCATATAGGCAGAACACGCGACGGTACTTACTTAATTGTGTTTAATTACATTAAATGCCGTGAGAATAGTTGCCATCATAGCCCATAGAAGATTTATCTTATCAGAACAAGTAGCTGTTTTGAATGCCAACTATTGTGGTAGGTACTACTTACGAAACATAGTTTATGTACCTAGCTATAGATACATGTGTGTAGGTAGTCTACGACCTTTATTTGGTAACTTAAATTTCGTTATCTACTATACTGGTCGAACGTGCACCCACGTGTTAACTTAATAGTGCTAATTAATAAAAACCGGAATGCCCAGTCAAAAAACATTAATAACTAACTATGACTAAAACGCCGTTTACTTTAAGATTTGTTAAGTGCGAGTTCATACATTTTCTACTTGCAACTGTTAAGTGATTAGTAAATTCAGTTGCACTCCCACAACAGTTCATAAAATGTAAACGACACATAAGTACATACTAGGTATTATGAAATGGTAATAAATATACCTGAATTTATGAAATCGGATTAACCAAATAAGCGATTATAATTATTACTACATACAACAAAGTCCTTCGCGTCTGTCTGTTCGCGGAACACTCAAAAACTACTAGTTTATAATATAATACAAATTGCAAAAAGATAGATCTTAGGCTGAATCTTTAGCTTTTGGGGTTACATACTTAAAAACTAACACTCATTGCGACTAAAAGTTCAAGACTCTCAAGAAAATAGTTGTAATTTAAAATTAAGATAATTTGAGATACTGTGCAGAGGATGCCGTTTCATCCCGATTATTAATTCCAGTGCAAAGAAAACCATGGACTATCAAACAAAATCAGGCCAGTGGAGCCTTGGGCCTTGCGCCTTGCATGTTTGTTATAGCCCATGAAATCAATCATTTTATGATATTGGGGACACATTACGCAGCACCCCAAAGACATTGAATTTCGTTAACGCACCTGTTGCCTCGAAAGAGGTCGGCCATATTAATCGTAATATAATAATGACGGTTTAATCCTACTAATATTATAAACGCGAAAGTTTGTGAGTATGTATGTATGGATGGATGAATGTTTGTTACTCTTTCACGTAAAAACTACTGAATGGATTTTAATGAAACTTTACAATAATATAGCTTATACGTCAAAATAACACATAGGCTACAATTTATAAAGGTATTGTGTGAATTGGAATAAATCTGTGGAACGGGAATAAATCCAAATTACCACGTGGACGAAGTCGCGGGCGACCACTAGTATATCATACATCTTATTTTAATATTAAGGCTTCTTACTTGTCACTTGTTAAGATTAGTTGTACCTACTCGTAGTGTTATTGTTCTATATTTAATTACCAAGTTTATTAATGTGAATGGTTGAGCCCACTCTTGTTACCGCGGCTTATCAAAGGAGCTTTGTGATGTAAGTCATTAGGTCTAACCATTAATTATTTTAATCGTCGTTTACATGCTCTTGCGCAATGTGCTTTCGCTGCTCTGCCATAAAATAATGTAACTATTGTTGTGTGTGAATGGACCTTTGTCGTGGGACGTTCAAAATGATTCCGCACACTTTCGTAGGTATACCTACTATTAATTTTATTGTCATGTACTATCAAATTGGTTACACAATTATTAGGTGTCCGGAGTAATTCTATTTGGATTTCTTATTTATGCTTTGTCACCGGCGCGCGGCGGAAATCGAGGTAAATTAGATTTTACAAATTCCCTTGGCTTAACAGATTTATAATTCTAATCTAAGGCATATTGCGGAATCAGAAACGTTTTTTTTTTGTGTTATGTATTTCGTGGTAGGTATTCCTTTTTTGTGTTACGTCTTGATATTCCATAAGCACAAATTATTTTAATTATGATATCGAGATCCTACTTACGTTTTTTCATCGTGTGTGATTTGTTCACACGAAACATAGGACACAGCTTACCATTTACTGCGCAATGATTGAGTATTTCGATATCAAATATTTACGTTATACACGTACATAATCCTATTTGTAGAGATTTATGTTATAGAAAGTAAAATCGGTTTAGTAATACCATTTATATTAATAACTCAAGAACAGCTGAACAGTGGATGATCTCTGATTTATTGGTGTCCCCGATAACCGCAACATGACTTCTTACTGCAGTATCGGCAGTCTTGTCACCCTAGTATTTGTCTCCTCTGAGTACGTTAGGCTACAACACGGTCCGGCTATCTCTATATATTCTTGGTATCTACTATCATGCCTGAGCCAGATAATATGACACCACCAATATTTACTGCAAATTTATTAGCTACCAACCACCTGCATAGCACTAGAACTGCTGCCCTTTCTTTGCCTGAGTAATAAGATTCAGTGACTTAAACAAAACTTGTAACTTATCATAGTCTCTCCGATATTCCAATATTCTGCTATTCATGGTACCAACAAATAAGACAGACAGACTTTCGTTCACACTTTGCCAGTAATTTCGTAGGCCCCACGTAATAGAGGACCAGACGTTTTACCTGGACACTAAAAAAACACAATTAAACTACCTGTTATTAAAACCAAAATTCGAACAGCCAAAACAGATGTAACAAATGTAACCACTAAATTAAATCTTAGCAGCAAATAACAAGTCAGATAACATCAAATTCTATTCAGCCATCGGCGTCCTCGAGTAGTACCTAACTAAGTTGTGCAACTCACCCGACTTCATATTTTTTTAAATTAAGTATGTTTAAACCTACTTATCTACAATATTCATAAAGATTTATGAAGAAAAAACCCTAAGTCATTAATTAAGTGTCATTTCTGACTGGAAAGGTAGATGCTTAAATAATAATCTAAGTTTAAAGAGTCGAATGAAACACTGGAACTTAGCCCGTCCCAAAATGATGTCATGTCGTTTCATTTGTTAATTAAACTATCAATACCTAACCAGTTTGACCAATGTCATGGTTACCTCTAAAGTTGACTTATGCTCTAACATGTTAATAACATGAATAAAATGATGTTATTCATACTTATTTCCGTAAGTAAACTTAAGACTGGCTATAGCAGAGCTGTTTTAAAATGATGATATCAACTTTCAAATTGTAAATGTAGGTAGGTAGGACTTGTAACGTTTAAACCTGCTGATATCCACGACTCCGCTTTTGTGGAATAGTTTCGCGTTACCGAATTCCAGCAAGGCATATCGGGACACAAGAATTAATCCCTGAAGCTCTGCATGACATGCGGGGCCTGCTGGCGTTCCTGGAAGAGATCGGTTGGCTCGAGTGAGAGAGTCCCACCCACACACAAAATCCGTGGACTTGCGGAGATCAGCCTGTGACTACTACAAGTCACCCTCCAGCATTTCTGTCGTTGCAGATGTTGATGCCCAATATTTAAGTTTATCAATTAGTATTAGGTTGTTGTTATCAATACACCCACTTCCGCTTGACCTAAGTCTACCGGAAGTGGCTAAGTACCCTCCTCAGACCTGTTCTTTTTAAGCCCACCACCGCGCGCCTCTACATCCATTGCCAGGTGTCCTCGGAAGTATTCCCTGTGGCTCCAACATGTCCTAACAATAATAAATAAATAAGTGTTTTTGGACCAAGAAGAATCGAAATAAGAAAACCAAGTAGGTATCGATTCATTTAATTATCTTTATTTTTCATTATAGCAACAGGGTCCTCTAGCCCTGGCGCGTGTTGCTATGTTACTTTTATTAAAACTAAATTTTAGTTCATCACTTGGTTATTTCATTTTTGTACGTTTTAATAAATAAAAACCGGAAGAGCCATTTTGTGAACTATCAATCAATCAATGTTTGAGTCTATTTAATTGCACGCAAATGTAGTTAAATTAAATTTACATTTTACTAGTGTTAATAACATACAACGGTGCCTACCAGTTACAGTAGCAATAACTCAAACGCCTAATAAAATTTGCAGAGCAATCTTCACTACCGTTACATTTAAAACAATTTCTGTGAGGCATTTGCATTGGGCATTAAAAATTTGTAGTTAGTTGTTTTCGAATAAACTGATTATTAATAATTTTTGTGAGACTAACTGAATGCAACAGATAGATACTAATGGAAATATGAACTCGAAGGATTGTACGGTACAGTACGGTACCAAATTAAATCAATAGAATTTCAATTACAAATATAAAAGTTCCTAGTATGCAAGTACATCGATATAATGTATAATATGAACAAAGAGTCTACATTACAACAATCTAAGTAATTGGACGAAAATCAATGTAACTAAGTAGGTACAAGTACCTAGGTATGCGTATACTTAGGTAGATATAGCGAGTCAATACTCGTAGACCTTGGTGGAGTTAGCGTCAGTGCTGCAATTAGATTGCTTAATTATTGTTCATTTAGAGGGCTGCAGCGCGCCGGTCAGTCGCGACTATGGCGTCCCGCCGTCGCCATAGGCATAGCTTGTCGATACCGACATTATATTTCCCTAACCCCTACGCATGCGCACTCTGTATCACCCCCGCGACACGCATGTGCAGAGTTTTCACCAGACAACAAGGCATCATAATTGCGACATACGACTCCTCATTTCCAGATAATGTCGCATAATTGATTGCCCATTCGGTACTGACATTGAACGGTCGATGTACGGCGCTCGACCGGTCGATTACAACCAGTTATTTGCTTACGGCTAACGAGATAAGGCGCTTCCGTGCGACAAAACGCGAACAAGCGTCTTTACGATCAGCTGGTCAAATTCGCATTTGCGAATTCGCGATGGCCTTATTCTGTGATAAGTACTAAATAGTGATTATTTACGCGGCTTAATTAGTGATTACTTTGTTTAAAATAGTGAAGATTGTGTTCAAAACATGGATGTGGTAAAGCAAAAGCCTGGTGTCGAAGATTTCGACGAGGAGGACAATGTGACATCCCGCCGCAGTATGTTAGATGGTGAGTCAATCGATACTTCTCTATTTTCAGCGTCATCATTTTCAGATAGACTGTCTTTCCAAAGTACCTCACTCAAATGAGTTAAATAATTTAACATGATAATTATTATTTAGGTAGCAATTAAGATCGTATTTAAATTGTTAACATGGTTCACTACACTACGATTGACGCGAATGCTATTGATTTTTCCCCTCGGGCATTCAAAACGAAGCGACGGCGACTTTGCTTTGTTTATTATTATTTGTTCCCTGCTACGTAATAATGACTGCATGTTAGTCGATGTTAGATATACAAAAAAGTAATCAAGTCGATAAGTTTGTTAAATATACTCTGCATTGATAAGTGATGTATCTCTTAGGTACGTACCTATTAACATTGAACTTTGTAACAAGTAAAGATATTTTAATAACCACGCATTGACTGTATGAAAGTCATTTAGGTTCTCGTGTTTATTTCATCAGTATCTCTAACTAAATATAAGTACTTAACTTCGAGGCCAAGTCATTACAAATGCAGTCAATTGGTTTCAAAATCGGAACAAATTGTCTCTACCAATGATCTCTACAATGACACAAAATATCATGTTTGTTAGTACTCAGATTACGTAGTATAGGACATCGTTCTGAGGTGCCGTATGATATCTGAGGGATTAAATTGTAAAAATACACTGTTTATCTAATATAATACTTAGAAGCAGGATTACGCATAAGTGTTAACCCGGAATACAGATATTATAGGTACCTAGGTGCATACTGGCTTTGTACCTAACATCGGCAATAGGATTTCCCCCTATCTCATGGGACCAACAACGCTACTGGCATAATGTAACTGTGTGTGTGTAAAGCACCTCTGCTCACCCCTTCTAGTATTTAGGTGTGATTGTATGTATGAATTCTTTTGTTTAAACAGTACCTACTGGGACTGGCGCCTTAAATCTGCAATCCACTTGCCCGTTTGGTATGACTCACAGATAGGAAACATAATGACATTGAAAACTGGTGCTGACAGGGGCAGAATTGAGCGAGCACCCGTTTTGGCATTACCAACTTAAGCATTGTGCCGGCCGGGTGCGATGACCGATGCCCCTCACTATAAACTTTTACTTATAAGGATTTAAAATCAATACATTTAAGGGGACTTTAATTGACAGCGACCCTAAACGAATCGCATTATTAGTTAGAAGGTTATGTATGTACATTGTACAGGCTTACAAAACAATTAGGTATCTGAAACAATAGCCAGACCCACGTTGAGGAAACCTTTAGAACAATGAACAAATAAAACTGAAGATTCTTGAAATATGAATCATGAACCAATTATATAGATACCATAAATAACTGGAATAATGCACTGAAATGTTCATAAAGTAAATTACCTCCCTACTTAGGTATTAATGACCTCTTTATGTTCCCAAAGTTTCATGTTACTTTTGCGGTACAGATTGAGGTAGGTACAGTGAGTATAATATTAAAAATATAACATTCCACAGAAAAATATGAACATGAGAGCATTATTATACATAGTTTGTAAGAAATATGGCTACAAGGTCAGTACGTTCGGATTACACATGGCCACACACTTACAAGTACATATTTTTACAACACCAGATGCATTAAACCATTCGGGTTGGTTTGTCATTGAAAATATAAATAGTTTTTCCTGTCGAGTAGAAAAAGTTAAGCCGATTTGCGAGCATTAATACTCGTACCTGCGTAATATTCTATTATGAAGCAGGCGGTTGTGTTGTACAAATACAAGATTTTGAATGTTATGTACTCTAAAGAAACTTTCTTCCGACCTTGTGTCTTCAAAATATTATTCTTAAAAGCCATTAATAAACAAATATTATTAATAAAATAAACAGAAAATTTCGGTAAAAACACAGGAAAAGTCGGTAGTGAAAGGATACGTCAACGTATCCCTGGCATTGTACCAGATTTTAAATTTAAATAAAATATGTTTGGACATTCACACGACGTTATCTAGCTCAAATTAAGCTAATATAAGCTTGTGCTATGGGATCTAGACGACTAATGAATATACCTACTCATATATATTTCAATACAACATACATAATATACATAGATAATACTCAATCTCCGAAACAAACATTTGTGGATCACACAAATAATTTCATTCCACCCGGAATCGCACCTGGGACCTCAGGGACGTCAGTCGCAAACCCATACTGCGCCACCGATGCATTTTGATTGTTTTCCATCTATTAAATAATATGTACTTATTTACGCAATAAAAAGATCTATTTGCATTAGTTATTTAGTTTTCATAGCACAAGCTCTGCTTGTAGAGTTTCTTTTTTCAAAACCTGTGAATATACCGCGATAATCAGTTAGTGTATTACCCACTGGGCATATATATGGGTTAAAGAAGCACTATTACCTATATATCTAAATTAGCTATAACTTATCCATATTATTCTTTGATCGAATACGTTTCTGAGAATCAAAAATTATAAGTAACTTTCAATATCAGATATATCAAAAAACTACATAATATGTGTGAGATTTTATTATATTGAATATGATACTAATTATAGATCATTATTATTCAAAAATTGATTGTTAAGTATTGAACTTTCTATGAAGACAACTTTCTATCCAGCAATCTCTATTATCATGTTTAGATAGACTCGCAAAAACTCCGATTCTTATCAGATTGAAATCAGCAAATTGTTCTAAATATACCTGTCGGTCGGTGTGTCGGCTTGATCAATTTAAGAGCCAACTTTAATTGCTAAGTAGATAGGTACATTGCTTCTATTTTCTTAATGTACTTTGTATCGTAATCATATGTTTCGGCTTTCGTTGGATATCCATAGGTTTGGAAGTTTAAAGAGTTGTTATTATCGCCTTTTTTAACCCCCGACGGAAACCCGAACGGGGTGTTATAAGTTTGACTTGTGTGTGGGTGTGTGTGTGTGTGTTTGTAAGTCTATCTGTGGCATCGTAGCTCCCAAACGGATGAACCGATTTTGATTCTGTTTCTTTTGTTTGAAAGATGGGTTAGGGGAGAGTGTTCTTAGCTATGTTTTATAAAACTCGGTTAAACCATTTCAAAGAAATGAGGGGTGAAAGTGGTGATGAAAAATTGAATGTGTCAAATATACCCGTGTTGGGTATCAAATGAAAGGTCATAACTTATACATCACTTTTTTTGTGAGTCGGGGGTTTTTAAATATTTAATTTAATTTTGACTTGTTATTATTAAATTATATTTGAATTGAGGGAAAGCTGCTTAAGTCACAGGCACGACATTTTACAGTTCTATAAAGTTATACACCGCAATCAAAACAAAACAACAATAAAGTACGTAGTTCTAAATTCAAGTAAAATTTTCGTTTTTACATGATAAACTTAATAATTTATGGACATGGATAATAATATTCGGTTCCATTCGGCAAAACGACAATTGCCGAGGGACATTAAGAAAATAGGAGAACTGTACTTATTTGTAATTGTTGAATAATATATTATTATGACGAGTTTGTAGAAAGGAATTATGAAACAGGCGCGGTTTTAAATGTACTTTTATGTTACCCGCACATTTCCCCTGGGGTTCCTTCCTATGTATTCTGGCTACCAATGGAGTGGACGACATAAATGGCAATGAAAGTTACGGCGGACTTTTAAAAAATATTCCGTGTTATAAGATACACTTGGCTATCATTTTTAGAACTATCCACTAAGATCGAGGGCAATTGCTTTAATTTTTTTTATTTTTGGGCATTCTCACACAACGTCATCTAGCCCAAATTAAGCTAATATAAGCTTGATCTAAGGCATCTAGACGACTGATAAACATATCTACTTATATATTTATAAATACATAGATACTATACAATACACCCAAACTCCGAAACAAACAGTTGTGGATCACACAAATATTTGATTCGACCCGGGAATCGAACCCGAGACTCGAACCGACCCGAGAGTCGAAAGCCGATGCACTAACGACCACGCCACCCAAGCAGTCTATTTTGTATAAAAATATAAAAATAAACTGTTTTGTATAAAACAAATATATGTTTAATAACTTTAAAATAATTCGTAATAGGTACTCATATGCATTGAAATAGATTACAAAAAGTTCTCATCATTTGAAATTAAAAAAAATCAATCATATTTAAGCACAACTCCTACCTACTAATAATTGTTTGCTTTTGGTAAAACAATTACTAATATAATTATGCATATGTTTTAAATAATGAACATTAGGCGCGAACAATTCAGACACGGAGTAGGTAATTATTAACGGGTTCTTGGTCTATGAAAACAAAGTTCGTATAAACTGCAAGCTGAAGTTCGTTTAAACTTCAGCTAAATCCGGCGGTTTCAGGTGTCAAAGGTCTACATAAAACAACTACAAGCAGAATATATATATTTATCTATGTTACTTAGGTTTTAATTGCCAATAGGTAATTATCCGTGTGTTATCTGTGTGTTCAACTGTTCAATACCCTTGAACCGTTGCTAGCGGTTAATAATAAAGACGCAGCCCTTTTGTACTTACCTACCTAATCTAAGCTAAGCATGTACCTATCTAAGTTTTTATAAATAAAATAATGGGTTAGAGAAATTCTACTTAAAGTTTCTTTAATCCTCTTGGGATGTGTGTGTTCTATATATCCCAAGAGGGTTAAACGAGAGAGAGGAGGACAGATAGGAGGGTTCCCATATAAACACCTTCTGTTTTTAGATAATTGTTATTAGATAATACATCGTTTGCTAGAACAAAAATTTTGGCAACCAATAGGCGGCAACAACAAATTCTTGAAAACTGATCAACAATCTTATAAATCCCAATATAACATTGCCTAAATTGGCACGAGTGACTATTTCTCACTGCCAAATCGGACAAAAAGGACAAGTTGTCCAGTTACATAACTTCCTAGCGGACGTCCGCTTGTCAATATATACACAAAACCTGCCTCGAAAACCACTCTATCTATTGGTGAAAACCGCATCAGAATCCGTTCCGTAGTTTTAAATATCTAAGCATATATACGGACGGAAGCGACTTAGTTTTATAATAAGTAGGTATGTAGTGATTGTAAATAACGTACTTAGCTACGTAGAGTATAGTTGAGACACGACATAGTAAAATATACTACTAATTGGAGGCCTTATTAGCTAATTAACCTACTGATTTGCTTCCAACCTACATTAAAATTTTATACTACCTACCTATAACCGCAATATAAATGATTGACAAAAATCAGGAAAATACTGAAGCCCGTGGAAAGAATTGGTAGGTACATATAAAGTACTAGTGGTCGCCCGCGACTTCGTCCGCGTGGTAATTTGGATTTAAGTAATATAAATACGTATATAAAGTAATTCACACAATATCTTTATAAATTGTAGCCTATGTGTTGTGATGTATAAGCTATATTATTGTAAAGTTTCATTTAAATCCATTCAATAGTTTTTACGTGAAAGAGTAACAAACATCCATCTATCCATACATACTCACAAACTTTCGCGTTTTTAATATTAGTAGGATTTAGAAGTTGTTGTCGCTATTATATTCAAGCTCTTCTTGTTGCACTATTGATAATTGGATTGTATAAGATTATTTTAATCACTAAAGCATATTATCATAGTAACATAGATGGTTAGTGAACGTAATACGACACCACCACATGACCACACTCTTAATAGGATCAATGAAATATGTAACTGTTCCGCTGCCATAAGTACTATTATTTTAATATAATTTTACAGTTATTCAGTTTAACTGCATATTAAAGCAGTTTCACATAATAAGTAAAGTTACGTACATATTGATTTGTTACAAACATGTCTATTTACTTACTTTTTGCATTAGAATGTACTTTAAACTTCCTGTATTAAGAAACCGTAGTTATGGAAGGTCACATAGCTATAGCCGAATACACAAACGAAGTAAATATTGTATTACCTGCATAGGTTATGTATACTAATATAATATGATGAGCACATAATGTACATTAAGTATCTACAATGCCAGTCCAGTTGACCTGGAAAATCTATGAGCAATATGTGGACATGTGTTTTACTTACAGGGAGCGATTCACTAAACGAGTCTTTGCTCCAACAACAAAATAGACGACAATCGTATTAAAGAATAGAGACAATCATGCTTTACATTACATAGGCACTATTTTATGACAACTAATGAAGAGATTGTATAACTAATTACCAGTTTACATATTTGTAAACATGTAAATAATATTATCCGTTGTCTTTCTCCATCAGTTTCATTCCTTACCCTCACCAGCCACCGCTTACTTGCAATAGATTAACTAATATAAAACTGGTGTTTTTACATGCACATAGTATGAACATGCAAGTGCTGCAAGACGGTTTGTTTATACCAAACGATCTTAATTCGAAATGAATCCTGTTTTGATTCGATCACAGATTGTCAATAATATGTTTGTAATAATGTCAACAAATACAACCACACATTAGCACAATCTACAAAAAACAAATCAGATAAAGCTACACGAGTACACGACTAATGCGCTCTTTGATATGTACATCTATTATTTATAGACTTGATTTACAAAACATAATTAGGCAATATTATTACTTAATCATAATATATTCAGTTACGAAATTGTCATGGTTTTCTTTAGATGAATACGCCATTCAAAATGTTGCACTTTGAATGATATTTATGGATAGAAATTATGGATACGTCCAAAGCTGGGCATTAACTCGTTAATCCGTTAATCGTTAATTAACGAAGTTAACATTTCGAGTAACGGATTAACTTTAAAGTTAACTTAAAAATATGTTAACGAACTCGTTAACTTCCGTTACATTTCTCCAAGTCCGTTAATCGTTAATCCAACTCCTGTGGTCCCGTTGTGTCCAGTCACACTGCAACCATAAGTAGCTATATTCGCGTGTCCCGAAGACTACGTAACTAGGAGTACAAACCGCCAAACTCTAAAAACAATCAGTTCCACTAATTAGCGTTTCGTCCAGAACGCAACTGAATCATCCAAATGATGAAAAATCATTGTTTGTCAACATGCCCATATTATAAATACTCTAATAAGTATACCCTATTACTAAGACTCCGCTGTCCGTCCGTCCGTCTGTCACCAGGGGTGTATGTCATGAACCGTGATAGCTAAAAAGTTAAAATTTGACAGATGATGTATTTCTCTTGCCGCTATAACAACAAATACTGAAAAAAAACCGGTCAAGTGCGTGTCGGGCCACGCATAGAATAGGGTTCCATAGTCACCCATAATAGCCATAGCTTGTAGAGGAGGGGGGGGGGAGCCAAACTGGTTGCGTGCAGCGGGGCCTCGGCAATTCAGCACGCAACCCTTCTAGCCTGCTTCTATAAGGACGGCGGGTGGCTATAACACAATCCTCAGGCCCCGATCATAGAGGTCGATGGTTTTGGGCGTAGATAAGTCTGCGGCGCCCTCGCACACTTCGGAACTCAGCGGGGAGGGTACCCTCCCTCACCCTCTCGGCCGTTCTCGAGCACGACTTGCTCGCAGAAGGACCGGCCGCGTTCCGCTTACTCGCGCTGGAGACCGTTGCTTAAAGCATGGTTTCCAGCGACAGGTTGGAGATTCACGCCCAGACCTACTATGAGGACCCGGCGCTAACTTGCCCACGTTGAGCACTCCACCTATGTGTGGAGTGCAGTGTCTTCGTCAGAGGCCTCGATGTATTGACACTGGGGTGTGACCTCACGATGGATGCAAAACAGATACTTACCTAAGCATCCATGCCCGGTAATGATTTGCGACGCATAAGTGAGGTCACCGTACTGCCTCTGCAGCCACTGGTCCATGATCGGCCTCACCGCCGCAATGGTGGCGGTTCCCCACCTTGGTCGCTCAAATACACATAGCCATGCAAAGTTTCCTGTTTACTGTTTGGGAGGAAAGCCGAGGACGGACGGACAAACAGATAGACGGACGGACATGACGAAACTGTAAGGGTGACTTGAACTACGGAACCCTAAAACCGAATAAAATCAATATTTCAGGGCTCTAGGGGAATAAACGTGTTTTTTGCCTATTTTTGGTACGGTTTTGTTGTTTCTAACCTGTTAACATCCAGAACCAACAGTAAGAAGATGCAATTTTTATTACGTGTTAACGGATTAACGATTAACATTAACTTGCGTTAAAATTTCTAAAAAGTAACGCATTAACGTTTAACGAAGTTAACTTTTTGAGTAACGGATTAGCGATTAACGAAGTTAACTATTTGATAAACGGTGCCCAGCTATGGACACGTCGTCGGTAAAACTTTCGTTGAAAAAAAAAACGTTGCTGTATGGGTATGTAGGTAGGTATCTCTCCAACTCATATCGTTATTCGTCACCAGACGAAAGGTGCACATTCAAGATCAGATATGTGAAACTTAATGAGTGTAACACCCACTGTAACTCGAGCCATTCCGGTGTATCCTACGAAAACATATCTACGGGGATAGATTCACAAAGAGCGACAGGAGTTAGAGGAACTCTTACTCGAGTGGGAACTTTTGTGAGTTCAACAAACAACTTATATCCGCCTCTGTCCTTCTCGCTCCCTATGACATATACATGTAAGATGTATGTGGAGTTAGTAGAAAAAGATTGGCAGACATCAAAACAAATATTTCGTAAAGCATTGAGTTAGCTGCAGCAGACACACTGGCTGACAACTAACGTTGCGCTGACGACAGAGCTAATTTTGGCATTTGATTACAGAAAGCTTGATTTAGCAATACAACGTAGTACAAGAAAATTGACATAATATTGTAATAGCAACCTGCTTTACTGTAATTTGATTGTGGTATGTAATTTTATAGCTAAGAAACTGAAACAAGAACGAGGCCGAACGCTTCGTATTACTAAAAATCTGTGTTTATGGTTGACCAGCGACGTACTTACTTATACACAAATACACCAAGTAGGTACTTATATTTTTATCTCTTAAATTGAACCCTGAAGTTATGAACTTGTGACAGGGTCATTAATTTTAAAAAGTTAAATTTTGTTAGGTATCATTTCTTGAGGGTTACCCACTCGGATATATTTTTATTTATTATTTCAGTGATAGCAGACAAAGCTACTATAGTACTATACCTATAGCAACTACTAGAAACATTTAATACTAGAGTAAAAAACATGGTTTATGGGACATAGTACAATAGGTTGGTACACGTTATCACTAAATGGATATGATTTCAGAGACACCGAGAGAGTCCGGCAACGGACGTGAGCGCGGCCTTGGGTTATTTTGTAAATCTATTTGATTGGGTGATATTGAATATGCTACAGTGTAGGGAATAAGTATATTATTTTTTGTATATTTCTATAGAATAAGTATTACTTTGAACATATTACTTAGAGACAGTAACGTCTCTCATCCAGAGCTTACGCACAATTCTTTAATTAATACTAATTCACGATTCATGAACCTACTACTAGATATTGTTTAGTTTTAGTAATTATTCTTAATCGTGATCACACTAATCATTGATCAAAAATAAGTCACCAAAACTCATTGTAGTAGTTAACATTAGTTAAATAGGAAATATCATACGCGGTATGAGCATGACTCACTGTTAAGACAGATGCAGCATTCCCTGTCTATTGTCTGATATTCGTTGCGGAGCAGAGAGCCGTTTGTCTCGTACTCGTATTAGTTTCACAATGTCATCATCGTTACGTCAACGTCGCGTGTTGCGTTGTCGGGGACCAATTGAGCACGCGGACATACCAAGAAATGCTGATGCCTACCATTCATAATTTATTAGTTGTTACCAATAGTACCTACTTGAGGCAAGTACCTAACTGTATAATAAAATCGTAGTAGAAGAGTATGTGAGCTGAATATAACGTAATAGTTGGACCAACTACATTTTGTATGAATCGTGGAAGTGGGTACTTATTGATGATGTCAAGATATTCCTGAACGACCTTTCGTCAGAGTTTACGAACCATGGAATGAAACCAATTCTTCAGTTTATAAAATAACTGGCGATCGAGCAGAGCTTCAACGCACTGAAACTAACTTCTGTTCGAACTAGTTGTATTTACATACCTAACTAAAGTCTAACTAAATAACTTATTTTCCCACCCTACCACCAAAGTAACAAAAAAATAATAAACGTGTATGTAGCACATCAAGGTAGGTAGAATCGTTTAGCAAAACAAAGCAAAACGTGAAGCAGAATAACAAATTATCAAATATCTACAACAAATTTCAAGCACTTTCAAGAAATTGCTGCGAAGTTAAGCTGCCTATAGGAACGATGTGCACGCGCTGACATTTAGTGGCCGCTCACGCCCTTCCTGCTTCTTTTCCAACCGGGAACACTTTCTCTTAACCACAAAATTGTATTACAAATAATTTTTGCGTAACACTAGGGCAGGCCGTTAGAGATGTCTAGGTACAGGAAATTGAAGCGTCACGTTTTGTTATTCAAATTTATAGAACTACTGCTTGTATGTAATACACTATGCCCGGTAATTTGAAATAATTATTCTTTAATGATTCAGATGCATTTTCTTCATAATAAACTTTTCGGTATTCGACACTACACACATAGTGTTAAGCATATGTTAGAAGATTGTACGAGATATCAATTTGTCAAAAGAACTAAGTCCATCAACCGTAACGGAACCAAGTTAGAGAGTGCCTAATAAATTGCTATTGTTATTTAATCAAGCGTTATTTTTGTTAAAAGAAGGTATTTTATGTTGGACATATTATTGTTTCTATTGTTACTACTCGGAGGACCCAATTTCACAGAGTGACTCTCAAGTGCCAACATGCGGCTGTGTTGACCAAACCTCAAAATGTCAATTGGAATTGTATTTCCGTTTCATTCAATATACAAAATAGGTAACGCCTAACAAAAATATACTAACAAAACTACTACTAGCTTTCCGCGTGTAACTTCATTTGGTTACGGTTTATAGACCTGGTTCTTTTTGCTATTGATTTCTCATATTGTCCTCTAACATACGAGTATCACCTAGGTTTCATTACTGGCGGAAGGAAAAACATAAATTATACCAAAAGTGGTCATTAGCCTTTAGTTTTAGGTACACTATAGTATAGTATAGTACCTATACTATACCCAATACATACCTAAGTTTAAAATACTTTCTTACTATTCCACTGTTTGATGAATGGTAGAAAATGAAAGCAGAAACATTTGAAATAAATGATGAAGCATTCATTGTAGTCCAATAAAAGTTTTCAAATGGAAAAAATAAAACTAGAACCAATTCTGTAGCTGTTGAAATAGTCGGCTTGTAAGTTATAGGTAAATTAAAAGCATTTCATAAACAGCTCATAAATCTGATAGTTCATCCATAAACTTGGTTAAAAGTTGCAATTGATAAGAAGTACCTATATTGTACCTACTTATAAATTTATTATATCCAAGTCTAAGTAAAATATTAGCGTTCAACAATAAAATAAGTTGATAATTTCTAAGTTATAGATAAATATATGTACAGAAACCGTGTTTTGTGTGATTTTAATTAAACGAGATTTACAAAAAATGTGTTATCGACTCGGAAGA
This sequence comes from Nudaria mundana, assembly GCA_963556515.1. Taxonomy (NCBI): domain Eukaryota; kingdom Metazoa; phylum Arthropoda; class Insecta; order Lepidoptera; family Erebidae; genus Nudaria; species Nudaria mundana. Next base: position 18,222,816 of record OY748292.1, on the reverse strand, counting down.
AATAAATCGTAAATCGTATGTAAGGACGTAATACATAGTAGTTTATGAATCTGTTGCATAGACGTTGGTATTAGAACACGAGTTAGGTTTTAAAGAAACGAGTCTTGGCGAGTTTCGTTGTTATGGTATTATACGAATGTTCTAATACCTACTTAGTTATGTGCAGTTTCATACACTACTTTATCTAAACTCATACGCGAAGGCTATTTTGAGGAATACCAATGGAAACCAACTCCCTTGTACACAATAATCCACTGATATAAACGTACCTACCATTAACGGTTTTACTTGAAGAAGTTGAGTTATTTTTTCTACTCATGTTGAGAATAATCCAGGCAAAGAATATGTACCAAGGTACAATAATACTAAAGGACTCTAACATTATAATGCAAATTTAAAGCACTCATAATCCCCTGTTTTATTAGTTGCAAACATGACCAGTTACGTCTTACGGTAATTATCAACGGTATTCCTCTACTCTACTCACCCAGTGTAGTCCTAACTCCTTTGGTAACGCCGTCTGCTTATCACGCTAGTTATCTCCAAACTATTGTCGAACTATCAACATTATGTTTATTTGTGTCTTTGTTGCTTCAGCTCGCTCTAATTACTTGTTTCCTTTGGCTACAATCTGGACACAGGTATTACACAGGTAGTTAATAAATCTCAAGAGACATTTTGTTTGCGTCCGTATGGGAGTACCTATTCCTCTTAGGTTCATGTAAACAACAGGGACGGACAATTTATTCACGAGGGAGGAACCATGGACTAGAGCTAGTCTGCATTACAACCGTACTGTACCTACAACGTTCTGATATCAGAACATATTATATCAATGTGTACAATAATTAGTCCCGCAGACATTGACTTACTTCGAAGAAGATAAGAATAATGTGAAACACACACTTTACGTGCAATTACTTCTTGAAATCTAGACTACGTTATTGTGAGTGTACTAAGACATTGTACTGTACCCGACAAGGTCCTTAATTGAAACTTGATTTTTCTAACAACTGTTCAACATTATGGAATGAGAGAGAAAGAGAGAATGAGAGATGAGATTGAATATTACCATAAGTTATAAACAGTGTGTTTAGATAAATGGAGAGAGTTCCCACAATACAAGCCAGACCTCTCTGAATCGAACGAACTGAATTCAATGCATTTATTGAGAAAAAGTATTTAAGTACCTACTTATTTCAAACTTAATACTTTTACCCTGATATTGAATGACCTTATAATATTATATTCTTTTCACACAAGATATTTGGTTGCCGTAAAATCAAAGAAAGTATAGATTTGTAATAGTTATCCCTACATGGAATAATAAACCTTTGAATGGAGAGTTGCCTTATTAAAAACCGTGACTATAAATAATGGGCCGTGAACTGTACAAATAACTAGACGATTATCTAACAATTTTACGCCGTCTATTCGATAACTCTAACATTAGCATGGCAAATCGATTCTGATGTTAGTAATTAAACATTTATGTGTATCAATAATTTTGTTGAAAGTGAGTTCACATGGAAACAAAGATAACAACAGATGTTTTATAATCTTGGGTTGAGATACTCTTGACCCTAAGACACCTAGATTTATCTAATTAAAATAAGTAGGTAGGTACCTACCTACGCTTAAAGAGATGGTATAAATATAAAGCAAGTTCTTCTCAGGACCAGGAGAAGGCTGGCTATATCTTGGCCCAAAGAATAAGTATCGCCATCCAACGTGGCAACACAGCCAGCATTCTGGGAACTTAAACGATATCTTGTAGTGTATAATTATGTATATTGTAATTCTTATTCTAAATAAAAAGCAAGTAATTTTAATTCTTATTTTACATATAATTTATAAATTATTTACATCATTTGATATAAAATATGTGTAAATAAATTAATAGAACTTATACTTTTTATGGAGTTTGTGTGTACCTTTACCTCTGAGACAGAGTAGAGAGTAAGTACCTATATCTTCCTACACACTGATCTGAATATGATATCTATGTTCCTACAACACATTTTTACATTTTATATGTTACCTATAACCACCTAGAACTACGATTAGGTATCAGGTCGGCTAGTAGGCTCATTACTGCGGTTCTATATATTCCTTCGTGGTTTCAGCGGTGTGTAGTTTCATAATGTGATTATGTGATCGCGGGGTGACAAATATATTGAGTCTAATATATTGAGACAATTAAACATGTGGAAGCAATTTCCACCTTACAAGACACATGAAACTATGACGAAGTGAACTATACATGATTACTTTCGAACATGTCTATCATATTAATTATGAACATACATAAGCTAGCATTACCATAAGATAACATACACCGCTGTCCTAAGAGATCGGAGTGACATCGCAGAAAATTTAGATCATGATTGTGACAAAACCAAATTAAACTCTAAAATGTCCTTATGTACTACATAGGTGCATAAAGCGCTACCTGCACCTCAGTGTCGCAGAATGTCTTACCTATGCACCACACCTTTGTATATGCTGTAGGTACGGGGACACTCGGTGACACTTTGCAACAGACATTGCTGCGGAGATACAATTAACTGCAGAGCCAGACTTCTAGCGGTAGCCAGACCAGAGTCCGGACACTGGCTGCATGCATATCCTTCTCCAAACACTGGCATCTTCATTGACCCTTCTACTCTTCGCATATCTGTCGGTCGGCGGTCGCCGGTTAGGCGCCCAGGTGTGTGTGGAGCACAATTGTGTTTCGTGTGGAGCTGTTGTGAATCGTTATGGTCATCATGGACTTGCTTGCCTTTACAGTGCCGGTCGCCTTTCCCGCCACGCTGCGCTCAATGATATCCTGCGACGGGCTCTTGCCACCGCCAGCGTTCCTGCAATCCTGGAGCCCCAGATCATGCGCGACGATGGCAAGCGGCCCGCCGGGATGTCTCTTGTACCCTGGAGGATGGGGCGCGCTCTTGTATGGGACGCCACCTGTGCCGATACTCTAGCGGCGTCCTACCTTCGGGCTACGAGTAAACGAGCCGGGGCGCGGGGGCCGATAAGCGGGAACAAATAAAGGCAAGCAAATATAGTAGTCTCGGCACTCAATATGAGTTCGTCGCATTTGGTGTCCAGACACTAGGCCCATGGGGCCACGGTGCGCATCAGCTCTTCACGGAACTTAGCAAGCGTCTGAGGGAAGAGACTGGGGATCCTCGCGCAGGCAGCTTTCTCGCGCAAAGACTCATTGGCAATTCAGCGCGGGAATGCTGCCTGTGTTATGGGCACTCTGCCCAAGTCTCCCTGCCTTACTTATTTATTTTAGTTTTAGATAGTATAGTTTGTAGTTTGTTTAGGTTTTTTTTTAATTTAATTTTCGTGTTCCTTGTCCATGAAATGTGTTATTATAAATAAAAAGTACATTATTAATTGCACCTCAAGCTGCTACTTTCTAGATACATATTAACGCAATTTTGAAATTCGTTGCGATATAAAATTATTGAATAGCAAGCAAATAATGTCGAGACTGACTATGCTAGGTCTGTTGGAGTATAATTAAGACGGAGCGTAGCGGAGTCTTCTTTAAGATGGGCCCAATCGAAAATGTATGTAAAACGATACCGGTCGCAATTTTAAACCTATCGACTTGAAATTTGGCTGCAGATAGAATACATTAACGTGCTTCTGTATAGTTTTTGGTATATGTGGCTTTTATAGTTCTTGAGTTAATAATTACGTCCTCCGTCTTATTTATTTCGACGTAACCGCCCGCGTTCCGGCGTATACCTAGTTAAGATAAATTGCTCATTGTGTCAACGCACCCAAACATTTACGTTTACGCGTCTATGAAAGTTAGGTAACCAGTTATTTTAAGAATAATTCATGAAATGGATTCACTCGTCACCCACTAAATAACTCATCGTCACACATTCATTGCTACATTTGAAATTCTTAATGTTAATTTCTCACGGTAGTATATTTTATAGATTACTATTCAAAAAGTAGTTAACTCTAGCTTAAATAAAAGTTTAAAATAAAGTTAGGTGTGCGTCAAACAAAGCAACGTTGGTTTTATACACTCACATTCTTGATGACGATACACATATATTACGAAATATTACGCATACAAAATGTAATTGATCACACCTTTGATAAAACAGTTGCAATAAGATCAATTACATAGAAGATTCAAAAACTATGATAAGTTTAGTTTTAATTTAATTGGTCGTAGCGTGCTATACCTATACAGCTTTTAGCCTTTCTCGATTCAACACAAAAATATGTTTACAATTCGAACCAGTAGTTCCTAAACAACCCAAAGATACAAGAGTAGGGACGTCTCAACTCTTTGTCGACAGAGCGACAATGGACCAGCAGCATGAACATGGCAACGGAAGAGTTTGTTGATAACCAATGATATCGCAGAAAATGTCTATGAAACGTGACCTAATCAACACATTTTTTGAAATTTCCTACCATATCATTGATTTTCGACAAACTGTTCGTGCTGCCATGCTTGCCCTGTAGCACAGAACAGGGAATAGTACTTACATACCTGTAGGCCCGTGTCGCTTGAGTTCAAACAAACAAATTCTTTATTTTTATTACATTAAGTACATACCCATAGATAAAGTATCACACGTGGTATGTAATGTACCTATGTATTAATGCAGTTATTATCTAGTTATGTCTATTTACGAATTGAATGTATTTTATACTATGACATAATTTTATTGAGGTCATTGGTATTGTTGCATGTTTTTATACTTTCGTTGATCACCGTACCGTATAATTGTTGAAGGTATGTATTCATTGCCAATCCCTACGTTATTTACATAGATACAATGAAGCCAGTTTCCACAAAGGGATAGGTAGAGGCGTGTTATACGTACACAAACTCATTGCTAGTAACTCTACTGGTCCCACGTAGTGAGGTTGTGTCATTAGCTTAGACTTCTAAGTTCTTTATACCTTATGCACTATGATGTGACTACTGTGCGACCGTTTTGGTGTACCTATGTTTAAATATTTAAAATTCGTAGCAAATAGTTACCAGTATCATTACGTGAAACCTTGAAACTTGTTTTAGCAGGATGATACGTTTACAAGTAAACACGGAGGGTTAAAGTTCAAAACGGCACATACAAGCATCACGTGTATTATACGACTAGCTGATTTAAGCTGATGTTCGAGACTCTGCGATGTCATATAGTTTTCCTCTTCCTATTTGAATATAATTGACCGGGCACATGTGTTCTTTGTTGCAAGGTGCAACTTTTGTCGAAGGGTTTTTTCGATTGGGGAGAAAATGCATTTTTCAGCCGATTTTCATGAAATTTGGCACATGTGTTCTTTATTGCAAGGCGCAACTTTTGTCGAAGGGATTTTTCGATTTGGGGGGAAATGGGGGAGAAAATGCGAAAATAACGCGAGGTCTACTGTTCACAGAACCACTAGTTATATTAGCAGTATAAAAATAGTAAAAGTAAGTAATACAATGGGGTACCGTACCAAAACGGCAAAGAAAAAACGTTTGTTGTATGGCGCCCCCTTTAATATTTATTTAGGCATTAGATCTCACAGAGATCAAAATTTTAACTCTCTAACTATCATGGTTCATGGGATACAGCCCAAGACAGACGGACGGACAGCGAAGTCTCAGTAATAGGGTTCCCGTTTTTTCCTTTAGGTACGGAACCCTAAAAAGTACCTACTTAAGAATACTGCAGCTATATCATATTAGTGAATTTAGTGTTCATTAGTTTCGATGCCTCAAATATAAACAAAAATATAAAATATAAAAAAAAATATTAATATAAAATATTAAAAAATATATATTAATATTTCATGCAAATGTATGTAAATTGAAAAAACGCGACGGACGGACAGACACAGACAGACAAATTGTCGTATTAAATATATAGATAAATATATAGGACATTTTTTACACAGCGCCATCTGACCAAAAGTAAGCTAATAAGCTTGTGCTATGGGATATCAGATAAACAACAGAAGAACATTCATCGTGCTCGTTGCCTTCCTGAATGTGGTGTGTAGGTTTAAGAATAATAATGTTACTTTTACGGTGCTAACAAATACTCTTAAAAGAAAAACGATGGTGTAATAGCGTACCGTGGGATTATGACTATGACCGTCTGCATGACGAAACGTTCCATTTATTTTATACGACATCGACCGCTCTGGGTAGTCACGGTTCAGTGGTAAAGTTCACTCTGCTCAGCGCATAACGCACCTGCTTGATTTTCGATTATTATCCAGCTTTCTGTGCCCCCCAAGCTCACAACTTCAATATCGCCTATGAGTTATGAAGGTCAGATCGCAGAGGCAGTCGCTTCACGGAAAATATTGAAGTTAAGTCCCATCGCAGTTCGACTGGAAATAGATAGGTTGGGAAAAGGCTCAGTGGATGATGATTATGTGATCCCAAGCTGTCATAGTTGAAAAGTTCAGTCACACACACGGCAATGAACAATCAGTGTAATTGTACCTACTGAAAAGATTGAACGTGATATCTAACATTAATGATTGTAATACCTAGATAATTATGTGATAGCATTGTACTTATTTACATGCACGTTTCATACGCATTGGTACTTTCTAACTTTACAATAATAAGATATGCACAGCTAACTATTTTTTTTTTAATACCGCCAAATGGTTTGGTTGATTGTCAATGTTGCAGACAACATCTGCATGCTTTCTCCTGAGATTTGTTTTGCATTTTTGATCTGTCACAAATTACAACGACGACTGTGCGACAGCCTTTTTAATTTCTTGTACCTAGTAACCGAATAATCGAAAGAAATAAGATTGAAATTAGATTGGGGCTGCCAGCAATGGCGCGCAGTAATTGCACCGCACCGCAGCTACCACGGCGGCCTCACTCACTTTACATCAGTCTGTTCTGCGCCGTCGCCCTGGCCGCTTCTTTAACACTTCGGCCATTGAACCTTGAATATTATTTAACAAATATGGCTGCAAGCACATATCAAAAACAAGTGGCATCGTGAGTGAACTTACGTTGACTTTACAGTGTATGGAAAATGAGTGAGGAACAAGAACAATATGACTCGTTCAATTCGTGGGAGCTGAACGGATTGAACTCTTTAGACCTCTGGGACTATACAGTGGAGCTTGAGTGCTTACAGGGAGGAACCGAAGGTTAGTTTTTGTTTCGCAAGGCTTTGTGAGCGGTGGCGTGATTTGCTGCCCTAGGCGTTACGCTCACCAAACAATTGGCAACCAACAGAACAAGAATAAAAAATATTGAAGAGAATTGTTAAAATAGTCAATATTACAATGGCATTTACGATACCGCTTTCTATTAGTATTCTGCTTTAGTGATAGGTACTGATAACTTAGACAATCTTAGCTGATTTAGTTTACGGTATATCTAATGTACTTTCTTAAAATATCTAAGTAATAGCTGGGCGAGTTTGTTATTGTTTTTAGTACCTTTATAGGTAAGTACAAATAAAGTGTACATGTAAATGTGAGTTCTGAATATTTCTTGTATCAATCTGCATGATTAAACTGTGTGTATCACCGATGATTTAGAACATTGTACTCGGTAATTACATATGTAACGGTATTTATGTTTCAAACTAGTTCCGCTACATGATTCCTAATTAATATTATTGCTGTTGTTACTTTTCATTGTCTAGCAATCGTCCGGATAGTCTATGTATATTATATGAGTAGCTTTTCATGACTTTATTTCCTTGAAGACAAACCATTGATACCAATATTTTGTTCTCTTCAAATAAACGAATCTGCTTTAATAAGAAAGTCCTTATCTTACTGTCAGAGATACAAGTATACAACGGTATTCTTCGACTACAACCCTCAAACTGTTGGGACTAGCAGCTCCCCTGTTTTTTTATTCTTTGGGTAGTTACAACAGTTATAAGGGGATATAGTAATTTCTTGCAACAGTAACTCAATGGAATCGTCAGAGACGCCAACCGTCAGTTACTCTGCAACTGTGACTAATTAATATTCACTCCCTGAAAAAGCCATCTTTCACGCATCGGAATTCAAGTAAAAACACTCACTTGTCTGTACAAGTGAGTGTTTTTACTAAAATTGTGGAGTATCTGTATACTCCACAATTGTTTAATGGTAATATGACCAATAAAAAACCACCAATCTGTACAAGTGAGTCATTTCATAATGTATTACAATGTATATGTTCCACCAAGTGCCGACAATTTTAAGCATAAATTATATATTAAAATGAATACAACCTTTGACCAGAAGACCCTTTATATTTCCTAGGTGCCCGACGGTAATAGGTTCTCCCCCTATTACGTGCAACCCAAGGAGAAATATTTCTAGACACTTTTGGAAATAACATTTCAATTTATGATATGCAAGGCTAAGATGTTTTGAAGATAGTTTGCCGGTAGAATACGCCTAAAGTACATAATAACACATGGATACGTAAAACATAAACGCGTGACATAACGTTAAAATAAACAAACTTTAATTAATTGATACATTAATATACTACTTAATCAATCACAATTTCTCCTTTTGTCCAACTCTATAATCAACATTATCAAATATCAAACGATAAACTATTATTGCATTTGGTGTCACGCTAAGATAAGGCTAAGTCACTGTTAACGCGAAATTAATCGCAGAATTAATATAGTTCAGAGTCACCTTTTGTTGTTACAAAGGGCTAATGAAAAAATTAGTAAGTATGGCAGTTATTATGGGATGCCAATAAAAGCTCCCGAGTAGATACTTGGCAAGAAATTGTAGAAATAGTTCGCTTAGTGACCTTTAATGTTTTATTTAAAAATAAAATGTGATGTCAGGTAAGCTTGTCTAATATCTTGGTCATTGATATGAAGTGCTCTATAGGTACATAGGTTGGGCTAAAGGCTATGGGTCATATATAGAGGCAGTTAGAGGTCAGTGACTTGGTCTAAGGAGACGATAATGACTCTTACAAAGATAGTACTTCCTAAGTGATGTTTTTGCGAAATAATGGGTATGTACTTAGTACATACACATATAGGTACCTATTATTTCTCAAAAATATTTCTGGTAGTTGGTATAGGTAGATTCTAAATACCTATTATCTAACTTTACACCATAAAACTAACGGAAGTATCTATTATACAAGCATTGACCCCAAAAATTGTCAAAACAATATCATTAACACATCTGTCAATGACTTCGAATATCTAAAAGTGACTTTTTAATACATTGCGCCATCTATTCTAACAGAATATAATTACTAACATAACAGTTCTCCAATTACAATATCATCAGATCACGTTACTCAATTTATAAGATTGGTTTTATCGATTAATTCATTCTTGTGAACAAATTGCGTTTATGTAAAATAGATAACAATGTCAATTTATAATAAATAGAGTTGCGACAATCTCAATACACACAAGATGATTTTAAAAAAATCATTTTTTTTAAATATAAGCATTCTGCACTACTTCTCTTTATAAACCACTTATGCGTGTACAAAATTTCATACTCCTGTGCCCGCGCAATTTTCGTAAAAAGAATCGCTTTTCGTATTAATAGGTGATACCTGTAGATATAATATATGTAAAACTAGTAACTAGTCATTCACGTGAGTTACACCACAAATTACCTAATTCTCATTATGTAGGTACTATGTAACATTATCAATTTACATCAAAACTGACATACCTACAATACACTTCCAAAGTCCGCGTTGTGATCCACATACGATTCTCATAACACGGTTCTTAGAATTTGATCAAAACGGCACTAGGTAGGTTCATATACAATAGTCATTGACGTCAAATAAATAATACTATAGTCAAACACTTCTATAGTTGCGATGAAAAGGTAGAGAAAATATAGTTAGTAGGTATGGCTAGTCGTGATTGACAACGCAGATGAGCACCACAAAATCTAATGACTTCAGAATTGCTTGATCACTACTTACTAGGTATAATTCCGCAGTAAAAGCATGCTTCCTAAAACTAGAATACAAAAATATTTTGCGTAACTTACGAATCACTTTTTTTACATATTGAGTATTTCCGTATCAAATGCTACCATATTCAATGTTTATATTCAATTAATATTGCTTTAAACAAACCTTGAGATATTAGTAGGTAAATAAACAAGTACCTTTGTTGGATTTTCGGCATTTTGTGCCATGACCTACGTTTTGTAGTAGGTTTAGGTACCTATTTATCTTCAACGGGTAAAATTTTACTGTATTTTCAACCGACTTCCAAAAAAGGTTGTTGGACAAAGTTGGACTGGTTTTTTTTCGTCAATTCAGCTTTATACTTTTTTTGTGGTTGTTTCCTCATATCTTTGGACTGGGTGAACCAATTTTGGATATTTTTTTTTGTAATTATAAGCCATTACTTCCCAAGTGGTCCCATTTCAATTTGGTCCCATTCCGACAATTATTTGGTCCCATTTCGGTAATTTGAAGTCGGTTGTTGTATCAATTTTTGACGTGTATTTTCCTTATTCACTGTATCATGTCTTTCGAGACCGCTTTGTCTTCAGAAACCTCAAGGTAGTTTGTATTCGAAACAGATAGATTGAAAGGAATTTGCAGTGGCACACATTTGTTCCCCTCGTGTATCCGCTTAAATAGAATAAATTAATGAATGAATAATAAATTATTTCTAAACTATCCTATTATTATTTGGAATCTGTTCAACAAACTCTGATTAATACTTATATTGTAGATACCTACTAATTTTATATTACTTAGAGATATTTTCAAATTAATAACACCTTTACATTAAAATGATTACGATTACGAGTAATAGGTAAAAACACTTCTATTAAGAAAAGTGACTATGTCACGTTATGGCATCATATTTCCTATCGCATGTGGCCGGTAATAAAGTAAGCTATGATCTTCCTTATTACCATTCTTTCATGTTTTTATTACATATCTCATGATTGTATGTATGCCTACAAGCTGTGAGAAGAGAATGTTTCCTGATCTTGTGCCCAGCATAAAAAGGTTCAGATGCTGTGATTAATTAAGTAATTTGAAATATAACAGTAATAAAGGTAATTTAACATAAGTAATTATATGTCACTTTCCTTTGTTCTGTGTGTATGTATATGTAGGTACCTACTTGATTGTGTTTCCCTATTTGTTTTAATTAGGTGGACATAGAAATATGAATACGTACCTAGGTAGGTAATTCTATAACATTTAAAGGTGATCTTAGAATATTTGTGAACACTATAATATTAATTTAGTTAACATTATAATTCCTACAGCTCTTTCGACAATATTTTGAATGTCACGTTTCACAATAAAGCGTTTCATATTTATGTAATTTTCTACGTTCACGCTGTAACTTAACAATCAAATATGAATTGGCGTCATATTTCATAACCTACTTACTTATGTTTCTTAATAACGGAATTTCCATAAGCTTTTAATATCTTCGTGTGTACTAAAGATATGTCACATAGTAATAGGAAGTCAGTAAGTATGTCAAAGATCGGCCATTGTGAGTTACCTACCTAATTGAATTGTATTTGTCAGTTATTTAGGTTACCAGATCCTATAAGTAGTCCTCCAGAAGACACTCAGTTGTTAATTGGGTATGACGACTGACACGAAGCAATGGAGTTGTGCCTAAAATCCACCACGTAAAACAAAAAATAAAACATTATCACAGTACCTAAATATAACCACTCCATCGTTCTATTAGGTAATTTGATAGACATTCTATATTGGTTTTCTAGTCTAATAGAACTGTACCTAGTACCTACACAATAAAAAATATAATCCTACTATAATATTATAAATGCGAAAGTTTGTAAGTATGGATGTTTGTTACTATTTCACGTAAAAACTACTGAACGGATTTTGATGAAACTTTGCAATAATATAGCTTATACATCAGAATAACACATAGGCTACAATTTATAAAGATACGGCGACGGGAACAATAATCACGCGGACGAAGTCGCGGGCGACCACTAGTCATCTATAATCTCCTAATTGAAATTTATAATATCTATGGTTTGGTTCTCTCTGTTAAAAAAGTTTCGTTGGGATCGCCAAAATATCATCAAAATATAAAGAGAAAAAGAGACGTTGCTTCATTGTCCACGATGCACAATCGTATACCTATGTAGCGAAATAGATATATATACTTACCTAACCTACACGAGCTAGTATTTGCATTTGCACATTAAAATACCAAATCATCATCAAATCAGTGGGTTGATTTGAATACGAGTATCATCGCGCGAGAAAGTTTATCATTATTTTACAGCAGATTACATTCTTTGCAAACAATGAATGATGGTCAAGAGAGAGCCTTGTATTGTTTCCATAACTCAGACGTAGCACGATTATAGTGTAGCCGAGAAATTATATTAAAATAGATGTAATAATATCAGATATAGGTATAATTTTGCTCTAGTAATCAGTAAATTATCTTTGTACAACTTCTTGCTAACTCTTAACTCTACACAAAATTTCCGATCTGTTTGTAATTAACTTCTATAAGACCCTATAGTAAGTACCTACCGATACCATATCCAGAGGTCAGAATCTGATTTAATTCCATATTCATCCATCCATTTAGTAAATTAACGGTCCAAAATTAGCGAAATAGCTTTCATTTATGATACCTATTCAGTTAAAAATTTAATAAAGGAGAATTCAATCGATACGTAATCATATAGAATCTATTAAAAAAGGTCAAGGTAATAAAATAGGTAGTTATCGATATCGATACATACCATTTATCCGATAAAAATAATTTCTCATTTTAATACACTTTTTATATTGCCAATGTGATCCTCACGCGGTATGGCCACGTGATTCTATCTATCCATCAGAGCATAGAGTCATAAACCCGGTGCAAAAACCACTGTGTACCAACTTTAATTAAGACGGGTTCTGTATCATCTACAAATACGATACCTTTCTCCTATCCTAATGAAAGAAAAAAAACTGCTTTTATGCTATTTAGGGACACAGAAACGAGCGAACCTTTAACTACTCGAGGATGGCTCTAGGATGAGTTAAACGCTGTTTACACTTTGATTAGTGTTAGGTGCGAGTTGTTATGCGATACATGTTTGACCTGCAAGTGTTAAGGGATTAGTAAAATCAGTTGCACTCGAACTTAACACTTCGCAAAATGTAAACACGACTAAGGATCGAATGCTCAGTATAGGTAGGTATATTATCTATGGCTGCAACAGTTTAGTATGAGATACGAGGGATGGAACCCCTTTACATGTCTAGACTAGAAGCAAATCTAACCTATAACACTTATTTACATAATATAAACACTTTGACTTGTAATAATAACCTTTGTCTATGAACTTAATATAGAGTGATCGAGTAGATATTCAAAGAAACATGAACTTTAACGCTGCTTAAAAAGATTTTTGAAACTAAACATCAGTTGATACCGCAATTGGCAATATCTACGTGTTATTTGCAATTCACTAGCAAAAAATCAATGGTATTTATAGATAAATACTGGTTTGTATCACGATTTCATCGAAATCAACGATTAGACTCCTATTCCCTATTACGTTCGGCAATAATCTAGTATTGTTGTACCTAGTTATATCATTTTAGCGTTCATTGGCGCATATAGTAGGTGCCTAATGGTCGTTATGGGTTTTTAGCTTCATGACAGATGTGCGTGCAGTGGTATGTTATGGTAGTTAACTAGTTACAAACGTGATTAAAACAACTTAATATTTGAGTGGTAACTACCGACATAACTAGGAATTACTCGCCATTTATAAATTGAAACTCTAACCAGTTTTTATGAAACAATATTTTTTTCTATAAAAAACCATTTACAATGTATTAAAATATATACAATTATACCAACAACGTTAAATGTGAGTGCTCTCAACTTGAAGTTACTCGTTCATCGGCATGAAACAAGAAATACAAAAATTCTAAATAACTTGCTTTATTTGGAGCGAAAAATTCTACCTGCCTCATGTCAGTGTAAATTATCTCGCTATGCTACACTATGTATATACTTTATATAAGTATATAAACAGCTTATACTTATATAAAGTATATATTTGTTAGACGGAAAAATCGAATCGACTACGTATAACGCGTGTTATACGTACACATCCCGAAGATAGTTTTCGTCCCAACTCTATGGATAATACTCTATGATCTCAATGGTAGAATTGACACTGTGATGGCGGCCAATTGTTGTTTGTTTTGCTAAATATTAAATACTGTGTAACACATCCACATCAAAAGATTATTCTATTTAACAATATATAGCATGTCTCTATACTTAATAATATAATACCCTCACCCTCAGAACTAATGTTCTGACGAAACCAAAAGAAGACTCCTGTACCATTTAGGGTTCAGTTTTTCATTGGTCGATAACTCTGTTAAATTGTTGGCCCGAATACGGTTCCTCGAACGAAATTCGATCGATCGATAACTCAATTACCACCCGGGAAGTAGGTTTCAATTTAAAAAAAATCAAAATCGGTGTTGAATTGAGAACCTCCAACTTTTTTGAAGTCGTTTAAAAAGAGTACGGGGTCTGCCCACTTTCGGGCTAACGACTGAAATTACGTCAGTCGTTAAGCCGGTCGAAGAGAATTATCGCAGGTTCAAATACTATCAAATTAAAACAATTATGTAAAAATTCAACATCTTACCCCATTGTTTTATCATGAACTTTCGCCAGGTAACGCTTGATTCCATTCACTATCAAATTAGTTTTCTTGTAAAAAGAAATGAAGACTACCTCGGTGGCACAATGGTACTATGTACGGACTGCCACGCTCGAGGTCTCGGGTTCGATTCCCGGGTCTGGTGGATAATGTATAATTCTCTTTAGAATTTTACCCAGATAATTATCCCAGAGTCTGGAACTTGTGCCCGATAAATGGCAATAGGCTCGCCCCCTATTACATGGGACCTAACATAGCTGGCGAGATGTGGGTGTCTTTGCACACCTCTGCCTACCCCTTCGGGGAAAAAGGCGTGATGCTATGTTATGTTATGTTATGTAAAAAGAAATGTAGAAAATATATGCTTTAAAAACTAATAAAGATATTCTCACTCAACATCCTGGTGGAAATGTGAGAAAATTTCTAATAGTTAATCCGTTGGTATTATACTGAAGTTAGAAAATATCTGCATAATTCAGGGAATTTCGATATTTGAGAAAACAAATTTAAAAAATACTAATTTATAATAATATTTTTAACGACTAGACATAACAACTGAAATGGAGGTTTGAGCGATAACCTAGGCTAAGTATATTAGTTAAGACTACACATTTGAACATAGTACATTTATAGTTTAATGACCAGCAATAATTTCAGTAACTCTGTTTTTAGGTCGGGTTATTCAGCTGTCATACTTTCTAACATCAAACTGCCATAATATACTTGCATATTAGGGTTGATTTATTATACAGTATTATGGTCTACAATTAACAAATTAAATGTATGACCACCGGCCATTACTGGACTGCATTAGAGAAAAGAGCCGTCGGTAAATGGTTATCACTTTCTTGTAACAACTATTCACTTTCATCCACGTGATTACTAGCTATACTATGGCGGTATACAAATGACCTGAATTGATCACATACGTACTTTATTCTCTGTTTAAGGTTGAGAATACCTTTCACGACAGTTGATAAATATGCGTAATACATAGATGCATTTGCCCCAGTTACGTTAAACGGCCACAATGGCATTTCGAGATAAGCCGGTAATGGATTGTGATGTCTATCAGGTCTTGGAGTTTGTTTACTTAGCACCGGTGGCTAATTTCAGTGCAACGCAGCCATATGCGATGTGATGGATTTAGTAAAATGTATTATTGTAGACCTAAAATTATATCTAAGTACTACTTTTGTTAACGTGACTACCAATTAGCAATGAACATTCCTAAAATAACTCTTAACATTTTTATTTTATTTGTTTCAGATTTGCAACTGGCAGCAGAACTCGGAAAAACCCTCTTAGAAAGGAACAAGGAACTTGAGACAGCACTTCGTCAACACCAGAATGTCATCGAAGATCAAGCACAGGAAATCGAGGTAAGCCGCAGACATACCTACCTACCCTACTACTTCTACTATCTATAGATCTACGCCTGTAGATAGGTACTATAATAGGCTAGCCTCTACGTGGGATCAATAAAATTTAACTACCTGCCTCGGTGGCGCAGTGGTATGAGTATATGCGACTGCCGCCCCTTAGGCCGCCCATTAAAAAAACGACTACCTTATCTTTTAAATAGTCTGCCGGCGGACATTAGAGACGAGCCCCTGTTTTTAGAAGAAAACTAAAAGGATATTTTTTTTTTTTTTTTTTTTATATTTGGTTCGCCAAATTGACGCCGCCCGCCTGGTGTAAGTCGTGACGACGTCTAGCGATTGTGGGCCACTCTCACAGCACACATTACTATTGAGAGTGGCCCTCAACTTGACGACCTACTGATGTGCCTCTTCACGCTCCGCTTAAAGAACCCAGGATTATATGTGGGAGGAAACACGTGCACAGGCAGGGCGTTCCAGGCCACTATCGTTCGGCAGAGAAACGAACGTTTAAAACGTTCGGTTCTCGCGAACATGCTATCCACTGTGTGGGGGTGGCATCTCTGCCCGGCACGAGTCGTTCGGGATCGGAAGGAAGAGGGTGGGATCAGATTGAAGAGCTCTTCAGAACACTCGCCGTGGTAAATACGGTAGAATGCGGCCAAGGAAGCTATTGTTCGGCGCTGAGCTAGCGGCTCAAGGCTTCCCGTTACCTCCGGACAACCAATAATACGGATAGCCCGTCGCTGCATAGCGTCGAGAGCGTCCAGCAGATACTTCGCGGAGCCGTCCCAGAGGTGAGAGCAGTATTCGACGCAGGGTCTAATCTGCGTCTTGTACAGCAGACACCTCTGGTCCGGTGTAAAGAATCTCTTTACCTTATTCAGTATTCCTAGTTTCCGCGAAGCTAGCCCTATACATCTTTCGATGTAGTTTTTATTATTGAGCTCTCGACGAACGTCTATGCCAAGGATATCAAGGTTGTCCTTCATTGGTAATAATGCATTCTGAAGAGAGGGTAGGGGAAGGAAAGGGGATTTCTTCGCAGTAAATGCACACGCCTGTGTTTTGCGGGCATTGAACTCGACCAGGTTCTCGGTACCCCATTGAGAGATACTGTCGAGGTTACGGTCGAGATCAGCCACGAGTCGTCGTCTCTCCTCCTCAATCTCAGATCGCCCCGCCGTCGGACGAACCGAGTAACTCCCGTGCAGTGTGCTGTCATCTGCATAGCAATGAATGTTCCCGAGGGATAGCATATCATTGATATGCAGAAGAAAGAGAGTTGGTGATAGTACGGACCCCTGCGGTACCCCGGCATTCACTTGCAAGAAGCGAGAAGCCTGGCCATCGCAGAGGACCCGCACTCGGCGCTCGTTTAAAAAGCTGGCAATCCAGCTGCACAGTTGAGGAGGTAGACCATATGCCGGAAGCTTGGAAAGGAGCGAAGCATGCCAGACCCTATCGAAGGCTTTGGCGATGTCCAGGCTAATAGCCAAGGACTCGCCGTGCCTTTCCATAGCCCCACCCCAGACATGCGTTACGAATGCCAGAAGATCACCCGTTGATCGCTTTGGCCTGAAGCCGTATTGTCGATCATTGATTAGCGAGTGATCCTCTAGGAATTGCATGAGCTGCTTATTTATAAGGAGCTCAAGCACCTTGCAAATGACTGAGGTGACAGCTATGGGTCGATAGTTGCCTGGATCGGACCGATCCCCTTTCTTGGGGATCGGTTGTACGTTCGCCTCCTTCCAGACCTCCGGCACGAGCCCTGAAGAGTATGACAGGCGGTACAGACGCGTTAATACTGGAGACAACTCAGCTGCACATTTTCGTAGCACCACCGCCGGAATGCCGTCAGGGCCACTGGCTTTCCGCGTGTCGAGTGACCGCAGCACTGCCCGTACATCACATTGCCTGATAACAATATCAGGCATTGTGTGGCCACAGTTGGCGATGGCGGGGGGCTGCAGGCCACGGTCGTCGACCCGGGAATTAGCCGCAAAGAGGTCTGCGAGCATATCCGCTTTCTCTTGGGCTTTGTGAGCCAGTGTTCCATCTGGGTAACGCAGCGGTGGCAGCGAGGGCTGACAAAAGTTAGATTGCACGGCTTTGGCCAGTTGCCAGAATCCACGGCTGCCCGTGGGATGGGAAGTGAGCTCCTGACCAAGCCGCGCGACGCGCTGGGCATCCGCTCTCTTAAAGGCCCTCTTACTCGACTTTGTGGCCCGGTTGTACGCTGCTTTGAGGTGGCCCACGTTTGGGTCGCGCACAGCCCGGGCCCTGATCCAGGCGCGATATGCCGACTGTTTTTGTCGAACAGCTTTGGCACAATCTCGCCCGAACCAGGGACGGGCTCTGCGGATACTGGCGACATCAGTGAAAGGGATGTAATAATCCATCCCTAAACTGATCTCGCCAGCAATAGCAGAAGCACTATCCGAAGGAGCCTTTCCTACAAAGCAGCGCTGGCTCCAGGGGACGGACGCAAAATAATCGCGTAGACCGTCCCAATCCGCTGACGAGTAGTGCCATAGTCGTCGTGACGTTTGCACAGGACGTGCAGGAGGTGACACCTTCATGCCAGCGTGAACAACACAGTGGTCGGAACTACCCAGTGGGGCTCCTACCGAAACACTGTACTGGGCTGGGCGACTCGTCAGCAGTAGATCCAGCAGAGCGGGCGCGTGATCTGACCTGTCTGGTATCCGGGTGATCCCGCATACCATCTGGGTCAGACCGTGGGAGAGAGCGAACGCATGGGCGGCTCTACCCGCATGATCAGTCTTGAGGGACCCCAGCCATTCAATGTGATGGCCATTGAAGTCCCCCAGAAACACTAGGTCAGCGTTCGGGAACCGCACCTGCGCTTCATCAGCCGTCTCGCTGAGGTACTGGAAGAGCTTTGTTGTCTCAGAATCCCCTGTGTGGGATCGGTAGACGCACACGTAGATCTGGCTCATAGAGCCATGGTCTACGTGCAGCCAAAGGACGGAATTGGTGGGGTTCTCTAGGCAGCGCAACCGGCGGCAGCAAACATCCGCCTTAACGAACACGCACACCCCGGCTTTGTCTCGAAATTGTTCCTCGATGACATAGCCGGGGTAACACAGGTAAGACGTGTCGTCAGGGCGGCGTATTTGTGTCTCCGTGAGGAACATCACAGCGGGCTGTGCCGTCTCAAGGTGGTGGTGGACGGTATCGAGGTTCGCATGGAGTCCACGGACGTTAGTGAACTCCACCTCGAAATGTGAAGTTGTGGGGTTTCCTAGGGCCGCTGTGTAACGTTTATTTCTTTTTTGTTGCACTGCCATTGTAGATTTTGAAGAAGAAGCGTGAAGACAGGGCGACATTTGGTGCAGCAGTAAGTGACAAAGCGCAGGGGCTAGCTTTGTCTAGAACCGTGTGGTTAGGTCGGAGCCGACCCGCCGGACGGAAGGGCTCCCAAACCCCCCTGATGCAAGGCCGCCGCTACCCCACACCGGTTACCACCCGGAGCGGCGATCCCACATCAGGATTATGCGCAACATGTGGGGCAGCCTCCTGGGGTGGTTGGCCCCAGGCGGGCCCCATGACTGTGTTGCGGGCGGCCGCGGCAACGCCGTTGCTAAGGGTCTCCCTGGCCGGCGAATCGACCCACACCACCCACACTAGACTCCGTTTCGCCCCCACTGGTCCCATGCCTGCTGCACCATACATCGCCCCGGGCCCGGCGGTGCAGCTGCTGAACCCCTAACGCAACCCAGCCTGGGCTGGGTTACTTGGGGGGCTTTAGCACAGCTGCACGGTGGTACCCCCCCGGACCAACACTGTTGTACCACCTGGTACCCACGTAGGGGCCGAAGCCACTCCATAGGTACCGTAAATTAACGAGCCTCGTCCGTTTATCAGCAGGTGCGCCACTAGCAGGTGAGGTCGCTGGGGCCCTATAGATGTTGGTAGAGCCCCTTTGCACCCTTTGCATATCTGTTGGATTCGATATAAATATGAGTAGTGTTTTTGTGTTTCGTTTT
The DNA here is from genome assembly GCA_963556515.1 of Nudaria mundana. NCBI lineage: Eukaryota > Metazoa > Arthropoda > Insecta > Lepidoptera > Erebidae > Nudaria > Nudaria mundana. The sequence goes on along the minus strand of OY748292.1, from coordinate 18,202,742 downwards.
TAACGCTATTTGTAACACCTACTGAATAGCATAGGTATTGAAAGTGTAATGTACCTATTGTGTAAATGTACGGAGACTCGATTCCCCAGTCAAACCATTGACTCGGTTTTGGGGGACAATGAAACTAGCTTGTTTGTCTATTACTGTAATTAATAAATTTAAAAATAAATAAATACATAATATGTGATCCACAAATATTTGTTTCGGAGTTTGAGTGTCTTCTATGTATAATATGTATGTATTTAGAAAATATTTAAGTATGTTTATCAGTCGTCTAGATCCCTTAACACAAGCTTATATTACTTAGCTTAATTTTCGGTTAGATGAAGTTGTGAGAATGTCCAAAAATAAAATAAAAAAAAGTTGCTGTTAATGTTGTGGACATAACATAATGATGCCCCTCTGCCTATGTGTGTGTACTATACTAAAACAGTCGCTACCGCTACGATTGCTTTCGCGAGAATTTAAAATATAACGATTTTAATTATGTAGACCATATTAGATACATAACGACCGAATAAAATGAAACGGCACTCAAATATTTAGGAGCTGTTTAAATTAATTTACTGAGATGTAGAGTTGTTGAGTAGGTACTGTAAGTCAAAAGTTCAAATGATGATGGCACGAAGAGGCAATTTATTTAAATAAAAATCTCAATAAAATAAGTAGGGAGGTAGGTACCTACATATTTTTTGAATTCGTATAAATATCTAACAAAGTAGTTTATTTTAAATTATTATTACCTAACTTAAGACTGATAACAGGCCTAATTCATATTTATAAGTATTATAAAATAAATTGTGCATACTATTACTGCTATTACGCAGTTTGTAAGGATATTTAATTATCTGAATAAGTAATATTACCTAGAAAGCTTGCCGCAGTTGCGTAGCCGAGCCGACCTCCGTGTTTACACATTGTCAAGTGTTAAGTGCGAGTGCAACTGATTTAACTATCATTCCAACTTTATACCAAATACATCAGATAGGTCCGATAAAGAATAACAATTAAATTTTTTTTTCTGTTTCTTTTTCGGGCTAATCTCTGAAAGGGCTGGACGGATAGTAACGGAACTTTCACTGTTAGATATAGCTGATGTTATAAGGCGTACTTAGGGAATTTGTGACCTAGAAAACTATTCCACGTAGGTGGAGCCGAGGCCTCCAGCTGGTATAGGTGTACATACCTAACAAGTTATCTAGCATGTTATTTTAAATGATTTCAGTACTTAACCAAGCAAACGGTCGCACTGCGCGAGGTGAACGATTCCAGATTGAGAATCTACGAACAACTGGAAGTCAGCATTCAAGACTTGGAGCGAGCCAACCACAGGTTAGCCGTCGACCATGCCGCTGATAAGAAACACATTAAAACGTAAGTGATTATTCATGTTATGCTTTAGTTACAATATAAGATTAGCTACAGTAGCATAATATTTTTAGATGACATTCGATGGCGTCTACGAGTGCATAGGTATAGTTAACCTACCTACACCTGTTATTACTTTAATAGAAGACCGGTTCAGGTAATAAAGGTTTAGAGCCAAACAAATGTTTCTCCGTGATCATGGCGCTAGCAACAGTGCCGAAATATCGGAAACTCGATCAATATCCAATATACAATACAAGATCAATATTCCGAAATTTCTAATAACACCAGAAAATATATTAGATAGGGTAAAGAATTATATTAAAATCATGAAATTACTTAATTCCAGATTATGTGCCAACATCGAAACACTTGAAAGCAAATGCGAGGAACTTCAAAAGACTGTCGACGACCTAAGTGCTCAACTGGAGATCTCCAGGCGACGAGCGGAACGGAAACCAGAGGTCGAGAAACCAAAAGAAAAGGAAAAAGTCGCGGAGGCAACTCTCGCGACAAAAAAGCCTGATTTGAACAGTACACCAGTGAAGACGATAGCGCCACTCCCAGAACTGACAAAAGAGGATGAAGACTTACTCAGGCTAAGTGACGAACTTAGAGAAAATAAGGTTGCATTCGCACAGGAGCAGAGGAGGGTCACAGAACTCGAAGAACAGTTGGCTTCGATGGTGCAAGAGAACAACCGACTGCATGAACAGTTCAGGAATTGGCATCAAAGAGAAGACGAACCGAAGTCTATGCAGGAAGAATTCTCTATCCTTGAAGAAGTCAGGTATGTTAAATATTCTGGACCTTTCAAGATAGTATTAATGGTTATGAAATTGTCTTTGTAGGAAAATATTTTGAAGTTAAGTACCGACTTAAAGTCAACCACCATGCAAGTCATGCAAATTACAGCCAAAAGGGTTAACAATTAACTATTCTGCGTGAGTTGATCATAAGTTATCGTGTTACAGACAAGGACAGCTTTGCGTGAGGTGCCTGAGAGGAGTCGAGAGAGGAGATGACATGTCCTCAATGCTTGATGGAGATGACGACGACAGAAGCGCTATCAGTTCTCTGATCCTATCTCCGACTGGACAAGATAGCCCTAGGGAAGATCTGGTCTCCAATAAACTTGTCAAATTTGACGTAAGAGCCATTGCCTCAAATTCTTGCATGTTACTCGTTACACTTTTCTTAAGCTTTAACTCGTGTAGATTACTTTCTTGATTAACATCTGTGTATATACAATTTCCGGATATTCTTGTATAACATTATTAACTCACAGTTTCGTCTATTTTACACCAAACAACTAACAACTTTTAACACTGAACTAAAACATCAATTTGTAGAACAAATTGAGGGAGATCTTTTAATAATAAGTCGACTGTAGACTGTCCATCAAATGTTGAAATCAAGTATTGATTGATATATTTTCACGTTTTCTTTCGAAAATGATTGTGTCGGCAAATAGCATGGCATTGGATGTCCCTACAAAAAATTTCAAATGAATTTCGCTCATTTCTAGGCGACAAAGCTTTTCCAACTGCCCCTGATGTTGTTGATCACGCTTTGCATATGCATTATGAAGCGCATTTGCAGTAGTTTTCTTTGGATATATCGTATGTAGCCGAAGGTACGTCCATTACCGATATCGCAAACGCGACTAGTGCACGCTATGAATCAACGGTGAAGGTAATGGATGATGGGTGATGGCTAACATCGCTCAGTAACATTGGCAGTATTTACGGGGTATTAACTTTTTGACACAATCATGGTTTGGGATATGATAACAAATATATGTGTATACTAAAATAGAATTGGGTTTCATAGGATCAGTTAAAATATGAGTAAATATCAACCATGTAATGAATGCGCTTAATACAGTAGTTTAATCATACAACTGTAGTGAGTGCAGACCTCTGCATGTGTGTGTATCATTCATTATACTATGACAACATCTTACTTAGCGTTAATTTCAATCTCGACAACGATCGCCTACCACTTCTAATAAGTTCATTATCCACCTTGTGCCAAGGTGAATAACACTGTTCTGTCCACTACAGTACTATAATGAATAAGTACCTAGTATCAGCTAACAATCAGGCATTTAAACATGGTAATATATTTGATTAACAGGTAATGGGTATTATTGACTAATTATTTTTAAACTCAGACCAAAGTTTTACATTTCTAGACGTAGATCATTTCATATCTTTGATTCTTATCTTATACCTTTCTATAACTTTCATTCCTCAATAATTTTATAACATTCTTGAATTCTAAACAATTTCAATTAAAATAAAATCAATCATTTTTAACTAAAATACACTATAAAATAACAAACAATATTTTCCATTTAACGAGTTAATCAAGAATTAATTAAACCGTATTTAATAAAGTACCTATATTATTAAAAACCTTTGTTAAAATGTGGGTTGTATATTTTCATTTTCAGAACGCTAAAGAGAAGTTACTGCAGGGCATATGGGCGAATAAAGAAGATGGCCATGATAACCCTTACAGAGAATTGGTACAGAAATATGAAGCACTATTGGAAGTTCAACTGTCACAGGTGAAAAACGTCAGGAAGACCGAAACGCCTGCTGTGAATCCTTCTGGACCACAGTCCCTACAGGACGAACTACAAACTTCTGGAGATTATAGTCAATTCAGTGTAAAAGACACTGATGAGGAAAGCGGTCACGGTGAGGAGGCGCAGAAGGGAAGCAGCCAATCGAAGAAAGTGGACGCAACTTCAAGGAAGAAAATAATTCAAACACCAGACTTTTCTGAAGCGGAGACTTCCAGTTCTGGTTTCTCAGATGAGACCAGTAACAAAGCCACACAGACTGAACGCGAACGACCCGGCTCCTTTTTGTGCACAATCGCTGACGGAGAAGACTATCGTTTCAGCATCTATGATGATGTCAGCCCAATGGACAGTCGATTCCGAAATAGACCTGAGTACCGAGAATTGTTCAAAGAAATCTTTACAATCCTCAAAAAGGCGGCAGAAAATAAAGATGAAGGAGAGCAATTACCTCTCCTAGATGACACAACAGCTGGAAAAGTGCCACCCGTTACTCCCGCTAATGAAGATATGCCAGGGAACTTCACCGATGATACTCAAAGTGTCTTTTCGTCAGTCATGTCTGAACAATCCATTCCAGTGTCCGATATCACCGCACCAGAAACACCTACATTAAAAGAAATTGAGAAACCTCAACCAGAGGTGTCCAAGAAAGAAGAAAAAAGTCACAACAAGGAGAACAAGCCAGTGGCAGAAAGCACTACCGAGAAACCGAAGACCACCCCAATTAAAGATAAAGAACAAAAAGAAAAATCAAAAGAAGAAAAAGAAAAGGAAAAAGAGAAAGAAAAGGAGAAGGAACGCGTGTTAACGCCATTAGTGCGTCAGCCACTGGAATATATCGCGGCCACTAGAAAGAAGTCCAGGCATCGTAATCGCAAACATAGTCAAGATCGACAAGGTGCGGATTCTCCTGTCTTCCCGTCACCGCCTAAAATCACATACCAGAAATCTTCTAACAAGAAAAGAAGGGATTATAGGCCTATTGAAGTTAGTCCCCTCGTTAGGCCAACAGAGACCGAGTGGAATGGTTCCACGTTACAATTCTACAACAGGAATTTAAATTCACCTACACCTAGTGCGAGTGGCCGAACGGGCAAAATCTATCAAGGATGGAACTCTGAAACCGACTCGTGGGACATCAAGCAGAGCACTGCATCCCAGGAGATTCACAAACTGAGGAAACTAGAACTTTCCTACGCTGAAGTATTAAGAAACGCCGATAAAACTAAAACAAGGCGCAAGAAACATCAATAAATACGAGTGTGTTTTTAATTAATCGACCCCCTCTTATGCATATAAGAGCCGAGTGATTCAACAGCCATTTGTCTTTGCCAACTGGACATAATTTAGTTTAGTATTTGTGATCTGGTAGCGTAACTTTTTAATTTTTACCTATATATTCACGATCATAAATTGCCATAATAAGTTGGTATAATTATTATACCTATATTAGTATATTTATGTATACTATACACTCTCAACAGTCTTGAAGACAACTTAATTTATTAAACTTTCAATTAATTTAGCCTTCCCTCCGACATTATAAACAAAAATATATTTCTTGTAAAAATATTTGCATTTAGGGCCAGAGCACCAGAGTACGTAGGTCTAAAAAACTATAGTCGTTTTTAAACTGCCTAAAATTGAGTTCAATGTCACTAATTAAACACGAGAATAATTTGAAATCCTTCTATCTTAGTCATTATTTTAATTGTATATTATGTATTTGATCATTGATTTGTAAATAATATGCATTTTTAAGTTAATTATATTTTTTAATTGCCATTGATATTTTCGAATATTTCGAACAATGTTTTATGTATGCTGAAGATATTTAATGGAGACAAATTTGAGAGAGAGGTTGAAGGTATAAATAAAAAAAATCATTGATATTAACATGTTTTTCATTATAACACATAGTCACATGTTTAACTCTAATAAAGGTAGATCGAGAAGTACGCCCACATTTCACCAGTGCTCACCAATGCTCGGAGATCCTATATAATTATGCCAAAATTCCAACAAATCAGAAAAACATTGCTCATTATTATAACAGTTTTTCTTGGTTGTTGGTATTTTGGCTTGAATTACCAAATGGTTATGGACTTTTTATAATGCCCGGTAACAGAAAAGGCCCCCTATTACGTGGGACCAACAAAATTACTGGCAATTTGTGGGTGTGTAATGCACCTCTGCCTACACCTTTCGAGGATATAGGCGTGATCTATATCTGTCTGTCATTTCACCAGTTAATTCGTTATTTATATTAAGGGTGTACTTATTGATAAATAAAATATTTGCTAAAGACCTTGAAGAAGCCTGTCAGTGGACATAACTAACTTTTTGTGAATCGCTGTGTAGAAAATTGCATGGTAATTTCAATACAGCGAGACATTAGAGCTTCTATGACTTTATGAGGAGCTAATCATGTCCTGGTGCTAATATAAAGGCTCAGAAGAAATAAATACTAGCGAGAGAAGTGCTATGGGTTGTGGAGTAGTAGTTGTGTTAATCTTATCCAGGAGAAATAAGTAGATTCATCCCACTTCCCTTTGCAGCCAGTTCGGAGCGGGTCAAAGCGTCTAACATATAAAAAATTTCGTATACCAGGTGGTAGACCCGTGTACTAATGTGGTCACACTACACCGAAACTGCTTGACCTTTTTTTATATATTAGGTACTAGTGGTCGCCCGAGACTTCGTCCGCGTGGTAATTTGGATTTTTTCCCGTTCCCGTCGCGCCGCGTCATATTTTGAACAATTCACACAATATCTTTATAAATTGTAGCCTATGTGTTATTCTGATGTATAATCTATATTATAATAAAGTTTCATTAAAATCCATTCAGTAGTTTTTACGTGAAAGAGTAACAAACATCAATCCATCCATACATACATACTCACAAACTTTCGCGTTTATAATATTAGTAGGATGAGAATGGTGGTAAAGTATTTGTCATCCTTACCCTACAAAAATGGTATGACTCTATTTTCCTATTATCCTAGACTATTGCCGGGTCAGCTGGTTGGTACCCTATATCTATAATAAAACAACATAATATATATTACAACGATATAATTTATGGTTATTTTTACATGGATATATTGTATACATGTGTATGTAATTTATTTAGGTGAATGTGTGTATGTGTGTTTGTGTGTGTGTGTGTGTATGTGTAATTAGACTACTTATTGTTTTGTGCTTCTAGTTCTCTCTCAACAATCTTTCGGTACTCGTCGAAGCCGCCTTCTATACTCGTGACGTCACCATTGCCGCATACCCACAGCTCTTTGCATACCATTCGTATTAACCTCTCGTCGTGGGAAACAAGGATTACTCCACCCTACAACAAAATACAATAAATATATTAATTACTAGCTGTTTACCGTGTTTTCAATTCCCATGGGAACATATCACGGGGATAAAAAGTAGAAAGATAATGTAACTAATTAGTGAAAGAATTTTCAAAATCGGTTCAGTAATTCGGAACCTATTATATGCTAACAAACAATCAAAGTAAACTGCTGCAGTGGAGTGGTCGGTAGTGCATCGGCTTTCGACTCGGTAGTCTCAGGTTCGATTCCCGGGTCGTATCAAATATTTGTGTGATCCACTAATGTTTGTTTCGGAGTTTTCTATGTATTTATGCTTAGATCAAACATACTATAGATATTGGATTCAGTACCAATACAACGCGGAATCTTGGCACTCTAATACAATATAGGTAATTATTACCAATGCCATCTATAAAATAAACAAGATTGTACATTGATGGTTGACATAGAAATAATTCGTACAAAAGCGTCAATGTACAGCGCCGTTGTCGCATCCCTCGAGAGTCAGCAAGCGGAATAGGATCTTAGTACGGAAGCGGTTGAAGCGCGCAGGTGTGCAATGACCGAGGTGAAGTGGCGCCGTTTTTAAAACACTGATCGGTAATCTAGGTATTTTTGATCTAAGATATAATGTATTTATTTAGAAATATATAAGTATGTTTATCAGTTGTCTAGATCCCATAGCACAAGCTTATAGCTTAGTTTGGGCTAGATGACATTGTGTGAGAATGTCCAAAAATATTAAAAAAAAGTCTAGGTTGACCACAAAGAGTTTTCTTTAGATCTGACTTCGTGGAAGTATACTCTTGCATCTGCTGGGGTTGTCATACAATTCCAACTACTACTACACACTATATTCACCCATTTAGCCATTCAACGTAATATTGGTCGAACGTATTCCCGCTTACCGGGATATTTTAATGTTTGAGGCACAATCAAGATTGATTGATATGTGTTTTAATCAATGAAATAAGTGCAGATACATTCATACAATACAATAGTCGTTCCCTGTTTGCGTATTTTTAGATCTTTTAAACTACGAATCTGATGAAAATGTGGCTTTCATTAAACATGTCAGTGTCAGGCACATTGCGGTTTAAACAAAAGATACAACTACACAGTTAATAATATCATTGCTGCATAAATAATTGCAAGAAGACAACCATGTTATCGGTTTTAGTAAAAATCAAAATTGCATTCACAGATTTAAAAAAACACTTGTACATTACTCTGCTCGGGAATCAAACCGAAACTTTTTGAAAAAGAAACTATTTCTATTTAGACATCGATTGTGTAGGTCTTTAGTAGTAAAAATTACTATTAAACATGATGTGTAAAATGCATTGTTTAATTTATTTTAGTGTTCGACTAACATTTTTTAATACAACGTTGAACTCGTTTCTGAGCGTAAAGTTGTAAAAAGCAAAGTTATTTTTTGAACAGGATAGAGCACCCATATATCCTCAGTTACATGTATCCCTTAGTACATGCATCTTCGTATGTCTTATAGTTTCAGACTTTTCCATACCTACTGACCCAAATGAATGTTACATCCTGTATAAAACTTACCGTATATTTAGTTATGGCCTTTCCTAACGCCTCAATAGTTTCAATATCCAAGTGATTAGTAGGTTCGTCAAGCACCAAGAAGTTGGGGTTCCCCATACACATTCTAGCGAAGGCCACTCTAGACTTCTGACCTCCAGAGAGACTACCGATAGTTTGCAAGGCGAGGTCACCGCTGACACCGAAGCTTCCCAACTGTCTTCTATATTCTTCTACAGTTTTACCTGTAGAAAGATGTGCATCATGACATAAGAGCCTAAGTTTGAAAAACAAAACACGTCACAAACAAAACAAAAAGATTGACACAAAAACCGACTATATTACGACCGAAATGGGACCAAATAATTATCGGAATGGGACCAAATTAAAATGGGACCATACGGGAAGCAGTGGTTTTCAATTTAAAATATATTTTCAAAATCTTTTCCGCTAATCGAAAGATAAAGGTTAAAATAATAAATAATCCTTTAATAATAAATAATCATTTAATGTGTAACTAAACAAGACATTTAGTTTGCTGTAAAAGAGATGTTTAAAGGTATATTTTGTTGTCATCACCTAACACGTTGTTTTCTAGACTATTTCTTTACCTAAACCCAAAGACCCGTAACCAAAAGACCTACTTCCAAGACAAACGCGGTTAGCTAAGGTTAGCTTGAATCTTTAAAAAAATATATTAAAAATCCAACAAAATCATTAACATAGTATAAAACAAAGTCGCTTCCGTTCCCTATGTATGCTTAGATCTTTAATGGCGGCTGTACACACTCGTCGAGACACCCCGAGACAGGCCGAGTGCGAGTGTGTACGCTCTCTCGTTCTCATCTCGGACGCTCTCGGTGGCGTGTCGGTTTTTTGCGCCCGAGTCAAAGGGTCTCGTTGGCTCTCGCGAGGTAAATGAGAGCGAACTACACACTCGTTTTACAAATTTTCTTTGTATGGTAATTAAAAGATTATTATAATAGGTCACGGCACAAAGACAAACAGCAGCAGCAATTTCTACGTCCATTGTCGCGGGAGTCCTACGAGACTCTGTGCTTACGAGTGTGTACAGGCATGCTCTCGACGAGAGCCTTCTCGGCCGAGGCTCTCGGCGAGTGTGTATTATACAGCCGCCAAAACTACGCAATGGATTTTGATGCAATTTTCACCAATAGATAGAGTGGTCCTCGAGGAAGGTTTTTAGTACCTATATAATTTGTCAAGCGGGCGAAGCCGCGTCCGCTAGTAAATTACAAATTAAATTCTTCTTTTAAATTAGATGCTTGTGTGCTTGTGAGACGTCCTGTCTAAGTTAAAAACAATCCTTAAAGGCGTAATATATGTTTATGACAAGTATATTTTACTACTTAACGTAACAAGCACCAATCAATAAAGTTCATTATAATAAAAATAAGAAATTCAATGTTACATTTTACGCTATTCACTGGTGCAAAATTATTAACAAGTTGTTACTGTTGATAATTTCTGTCACAGAGAATAGAATCGAAATTGATTTCTCAACACGAATATGAAAAAAGGAAATTACTTTCGATATTTTCAAACAAATTATACAACATAACAATAATTGACTACTTTTGAATAAACATTAATTTAAACAGATCTTAGAATGCTTCTAAATTGGAAATAATTTTTACAAATGTTTTCAATGGGAATTTTAATTAAAACACAATGTTGAGTTCAATTCGTGTTAACAAAATCATTGGAGTATAAATATCAACCGTCAATCTTGCAATGGATAATAAATCACTACGCTGTAGAACATGGGGTCAAAAAATATGTGTTTTGCATAAGGAGTTAGAAGTGTACGAAAATCTACCACGAATTGGATTGAAGCTGTAATCTCACGCTGTAGTGTACAACTCTGGCTAGACAATGAAGACTAATCAACGCGTGTTCTTGTTTCCATTAAACAGTAAGTTTAATACATACATTATTGTCAAGTCGGATTCCCTGAAAGACTAGGCAGAGACAAGGTATACAACCACTTTTGCCAGTAACTTTGACGATGTCATGAGATAGCTAACATAATATCCGCTAAAGCTTTGGTTTCGCTGTTGTTGGGACCATTTGCAAATATTGGTACAATAGTCGAAAGTAATTCGCAGTAATAAAAGCTTCTTTGCTTGGTTGTTTGAACGCGCTATTAATTACGCAAACTTCTGGTTCGAAAATGAAAAATCATTTAAAGCGGCTTAGGAAATTTTTTGCCTATGTGGGTAGGTATTTCTTTCGACATCTTTTTTAAGAATTCCACACCAATAATGTGATAGGCATCAATAGTAGCTGATATTTAAATAAAATAATTTGTTTCAGTAACCATCTGGTTTGTTCTGACACAAATTCTCATATATTCATCAACAGTAGCTTCAGAAGCAAATAGTAATGGAATGGTACACGCGCGCCAAAATACTATGTTAAATCCGAACACCCGTAGGCAAAGCATTATGATGATCCGTCCCCGCTCTAGACTTATTCACTTGGTTCCTAATGTTTATAATATTGAAATGCGTAGTCATCGATATAAAGCTATACCAAGATCGCTTAGATACAAGAACAGTGCAGTTGATCCGGATTTATCGGTGGTCGATGTGAACAAGTTTAAGCCAAGAGGTTTAGATAAACAACAAATTCAAATAAATGGAGCATCAACATTATGGCGGCCCAGCTACAGGGAATTCAAATTCAAGAAGAAGAAACGTAGTCGATTTTTGGAACCTATGAAACATTATTATGACTATCCTGGATACCCTGTGAATATAAATGAATTTGACGAATTCAGTAAAGAGTAAAACATTGTTTGAATTTACTTTTGCAAATTATATTAACATTAGTCCTCTGACTTCACCCGGACAGCAGATATGGTAGGTACAGTACGATTATTTTCCCTTTAGCGCTCGGAAATCTTCGACAATCATCGGGGATGATCGAAACTACAAATAACACGAGATACATTGCTGCATATTCATAACATTTTACTAGGATATTACAGTCTAACACAGTAATGAATCTGAAAATCACCTGCCAAAATGTATTTTATTTGCAATGCATAAATAACACAGATGTGGCTTGATTTAATTATAACATCGCATTACTAAAACACAATTATAAAATACGTACAAGAGAATTTATCTCATTAAAAGCCTTGTTAACAATAAATACTAATTGTATAATCTCTATATACAAAAATGAATCCCTATTTCCCTTGGTCACGCCATCACGCGTGAACGGCTGGACCAATTTCGCTTACTCTTTTTTTGTTGTGTTCGTAATTATCAGGAGAAGGATCTTAAGGAAGAAAAAAAAGTTATGCTACATACATATGCTATATACATCCAGCGTCTCTTCTTCGGTTAAGAAAATGATTTTCGCAATTGATGCACAAACTTTCGTCTATTCGTCAACTGTAGGATTTCATATACTCTATGACTCTATGGGATAAAACCAGTGACCTAAAGTTCTCTATGAATATGCAGCGCTGAAGTGGAAATAGTCGTTCTGTACATTATCTATCCTAACATCGGTCCTACCTGTTGGAATATAGGTTTAGATTACGGGATGGTTATAAATTTTCTATAGTCTGGGGTCCCCGATAACAGCAATCGGCTTGCCTCCTTTGACGCGGAAACAAAATTACTAGCAAAAGTGGTAGCGTATTTTGTCAAGAAAAATCTGGCGAAATTATGGTTTAATAGATGCCTCTCTCCACCCTTTCAATATTTAGATCAAAGTATTTATAGTACTCTTACTACTACTAGTTTAAATTCCATCAGTAGTGTGCTGTTCATAAATTGGGCGCTTTAACCAATAGGTTATGGGCCCATCCAATATGTAGGTGCCTGTAAGTAACTGTAAGACATCAGCAGAAAAGGGTTAAACGGTCAATCAGGCTTCCTTTTCAAGCAAATCACACTTTTCTAAAAAATTAAATTTTGATCCTGAAAGACATCCCCCCACGATTCAAAGTAATCCCGGCTTACGGTACTACTGAGGCCCACGGCTCCACACTCGTGGAAAAGCCTACTCGATCCCATTTCTAACTGGAACACATTTCAAGAGTAACTAGTATTTTATGTACGTGTGTATAGATACCATTTCCAAAATCAATTGAGTAACTAACTTTCGGGTATATTAACAAACTTTCACATATTTTGTAATATTTGATCTTATAATAATATATCAAGCAGGGGAAATTGGGGTGCAAAGGGGCTCTACCAACATCTATAGGGCCCCAGCGACCTCACCTGCTAGTGGCGCACCTGCTGATAAACGGACGAGGCTCGTTAATTTACGGTACCTATGGAGTGGCTTCGGCCCCTACGTGGGTACCAGGTGGTACAACAGTGTTGGTCCGGGGGGGTACCACCGTGCAGCTGTGCTAAAGCCCCCCAAGTAACCCAGCCCAGGCTGGGTTGCGTTAGGGGTTCAGCAGCTGCACCGCCGGGCCCGGGGCGATGTATGGTGCAGCAGGCATGGGACCAGTGGGGGCGAAACGGAGTCTAGTGTGGGTGGTGTGGGTCGATTCGCCGGCCAGGGAGACCCTTAGCAACGGCGTTGCCGCGGCCGCCCGCAACACAGTCATGGGGCCCGCCTGGGGCCAACCACCCCAGGAGGCTGCCCCACATGTTGCGCATAATCCTGATGTGGGATCGCCGCTCCGGGTGGTAACCGGTGTGGGGTAGCGGCGGCCTTGCATCAGGGGGGTTTGGGAGCCCTTCCGTCCGGCGGGTCGGCTCCGACCTAACCACACGGTTCTAGACAAAGCTAGCCCCTGCGCTTTGTCACTTACTGCTGCACCAAATGTCGCCCTGTCTTCACGCTTCTTCTTCAAAATCTACAATGGCAGTGCAACAAAAAAGAAATAAACGTTACACAGCGGCCCTAGGAAACCCCACAACTTCACATTTCGAGGTGGAGTTCACTAACGTCCGTGGACTCCATGCGAACCTCGATACCGTCCACCACCACCTTGAGACGGCACGGCCCGCTGTGATGTTCCTCACGGAGACACAAATACGCCGCCCTGACGACACGTCTTACCTGTGTTACCCCGGCTATGTCATCGAGGAACAATTTCGAGACAAAGCCGGGGTGTGCGTGTTCGTTAGGGCGGATGTTTGCTGCCGCCGGTTGCGCTGCCTAGAGAACCCCTCCAATTCCGTCCTTTGGCTGCACGTAGACCATGGCTCTATGAGCCAGATCTACGTGTGCGTCTACCGATCCCACACAGGGGATTCTGAGACAACAAAGCTCTTCCAGTACCTCAGCGAGACGGCTGATGAAGCGCAGGTGCGGTTCCCGAACGCTGACCTAGTGTTTCTGGGGGACTTCAATGGCCATCACATTGAATGGCTGGGGTCCCTCAAGACTGATCATGCGGGTAGAGCCGCCCATGCGTTCGCTCTCTCCCACGGTCTGACCCAGATGGTATGCGGGATCACCCGGATACCAGACAGGTCAGATCACGCGCCCGCTCTGCTGGATCTACTGCTGACGAGTCGCCCAGCCCAGTACAGTGTTTCGGTAGGAGCCCCACTGGGTAGTTCCGACCACTGTGTTGTTCACGCTGGCATGAAGGTGTCACCTCCTGCACGTCCTGTGCAAACGTCACGACGACTATGGCACTACTCGTCAGCGGATTGGGACGGTCTACGCGATTATTTTGCGTCCGTCCCCTGGAGCCAGCGCTGCTTTGTAGGAAAGGCTCCTTCGGATAGTGCTTCTGCTATTGCTGGCGAGATCAGTTTAGGGATGGATTATTACATCCCTTTCACTGATGTCGCCAGTATCCGCAGAGCCCGTCCCTGGTTCGGGCGAGATTGTGCCAAAGCTGTTCGACAAAAACAGTCGGCATATCGCGCCTGGATCAGGGCCCGGGCTGTGCGCGACCCAAACGTGGGCCACCTCAAAGCAGCGTACAACCGGGCCACAAAGTCGAGTAAGAGGGCCTTTAAGAGAGCGGATGCCCAGCGCGTCGCGCGGCTTGGTCAGGAGCTCACTTCCCATCCCACGGGCAGCCGTGGATTCTGGCAACTGGCCAAAGCCGTGCAATCTAACTTTTGTCAGCCCTCGCTGCCACCGCTGCGTTACCCAGATGGAACACTGGCTCACAAAGCCCAAGAGAAAGCGGATATGCTCGCAGACCTCTTTGCGGCTAATTCCCGGGTCGACGATCGTGGCCTGCAGCCCCCCGCCATCGCCAACTGTGGCCACACAATGCCTGATATTGTTATCAGGCAATGTGATGTACGGGCAGTGCTGCGGTCACTCGACACGCGGAAAGCCAGTGGCCCTGACGGCATTCCGGCGGTGGTGCTACGAAAATGTGCAGCTGAGTTGTCTCCAGTATTAACGCGTCTGTACCGCCTGTCATACTCTTCAGGGCTCGTGCCGGAGGTCTGGAAGGAGGCGAACGTACAACCGATCCCCAAGAAAGGGGATCGGTCCGATCCAGGCAACTATCGACCCATAGCTGTCACCTCAGTCATTTGCAAGGTGCTTGAGCTCCTTATAAATAAGCAGCTCATGCAATTCCTAGAGGATCACTCGCTAATCAATGATCGACAATACGGCTTCAGGCCAAAGCGATCAACGGGTGATCTTCTGGCATTCGTAACGCATGTCTGGGGTGGGGCTATGGAAAGGCACGGCGAGTCCTTGGCTATTAGCCTGGACATCGCCAAAGCCTTCGATAGGGTCTGGCATGCTTCGCTCCTTTCCAAGCTTCCGGCATATGGTCTACCTCCTCAACTGTGCAGCTGGATTGCCAGCTTTTTAAACGAGCGCCGAGTGCGGGTCCTCTGCGATGGCCAGGCTTCTCGCTTCTTGCAAGTGAATGCCGGGGTACCGCAGGGGTCCGTACTATCACCAACTCTCTTTCTTCTGCATATCAATGATATGCTATCCCTCGGGAACATTCATTGCTATGCAGATGACAGCACACTGCACGGGAGTTACTCGGTTCGTCCGACGGCGGGGCGATCTGAGATTGAGGAGGAGAGACGACGACTCGTGGCTGATCTCGACCGTAACCTCGACAGTATCTCTCAATGGGGTACCGAGAACCTGGTCGAGTTCAATGCCCGCAAAACACAGGCGTGTGCATTTACTGCGAAGAAATCCCCTTTCCTTCCCCTACCCTCTCTTCAGAATGCATTATTACCAATGAAGGACAACCTTGATATCCTTGGCATAGACGTTCGTCGAGAGCTCAATAATAAAAACTACATCGAAAGATGTATAGGGCTAGCTTCGCGGAAACTAGGAATACTGAATAAGGTAAAGAGATTCTTTACACCGGACCAGAGGTGTCTGCTGTACAAGACGCAGATTAGACCCTGCGTCGAATACTGCTCTCACCTCTGGGACGGCTCCGCGAAGTATCTGCTGGACGCTCTCGACGCTATGCAGCGACGGGCTATCCGTATTATAGATTGTCCGGAGGTAACGGGAAGCCTTGAGCCGCTAGTTCAGCGCCGAACAATAGCTTCCTTGGCCGCATTCTACCGTATTTACCACGGCGAGTGTTCTGAAGAGCTCTTCAATCTGATCCCACCCTCTTCCTTCCGATCCCGAACGACTCGTGCCGGGCAGAGATGCCACCCCCACACAGTGGATAGCATGTTCGCGAGAACCGAACGTTTTAAACGTTCGTTTCTCTGCCGAACGATAGTGGCCTGGAACGCCCTGCCTGTGCACGTGTTTCCTCCCACATATAATCCTGGGTTCTTTAAGCGGAGCGTGAAGAGGCACATCAGTAGGTCGTCAAGTTGAGGGCCACTCTCAATAGTAATGTGTGCTGTGAGAGTGGCCCACAATCGCTAGACGTCGTCACGACTTACCACCAGGCGGGCGGCGTCAATTTGGCGAACCAAATATAAAAAAAAAAAAAAAAAAAAATCCCCCGAAGGTGCAGGCAGAGGCATGTTATACGCTAACTTTTCATTTCCTTAACATCTTCTGGATGTTGGAATTTAGGTTAGGATTACAGAATGGTTATCTATTATGTGGGACCAAAATTAAAGGCAAAATGTGGGTGTATCTATCTTACATATAAAATTCTCGTATCACAGTGTTAGTTACCATAGACCACCGAGACGACTTCACCGATTTTTATAAAATTTTATATGCATATTCAGTATTTTTCTTACCCCTAAGCTAAGTGAGAGGGTTGTCAACCCCCAAATTTTTTTTTAATAATGTGGCATTTGAAAATATCGACAACCCTAAATTTTCACACTTTTTCTACCAACCCTTATTTTTTAAAAGTCCCTATTGCCCTTAGTGATGACAGTTCTTTTGAAAAAAAATGCGTTACGATGTTCGTCGGGACCGGATAATATATTCCCGTCACCTGTTTACCTCCTCGGGGGGGTGAATCGGTCAACTATAAATGAAAAAGTGTCAAACCTGGATAACTCCTTTGTAACAATTCAACGGAATTGACGTTCATTTCTAGTTGATCGACGTGATGTTGTGAGAAGTAACCAAACTTGAGACCTCTGTGCACGCTGCGAATACCGCTCGTGGGTGACAGAATGCCCATTATTATTTTTAATAACGTTGTTTTACCGGCACCGTTGTCTCCAACCTGGAAAACAAGCATACATTTGAAGTTATTTTAAAAGAATGCTTTTACGAGGTACTTACAAAATTATTGGCAAAATGTGGATGTTTCTGTCTACCCCCTTGAGGATATAGGCGTGATTATATGTATACAGGACATCCCATAAGTCGACGTCCAGCTGAAACCGGGTAATAGGCCAAGTCATAATAGTTCATAAAAAGTCATAATAGTTCATAAAAAGTCATAATAGTTCATAAAAAGTCATAATAGTTCATAAAAAATCAATTTTTTTTTCATGAACTCTTATGACTTGGCCTATTGCTCGGTCTCAGCTTGACGTCGACTTATGGGACACCTGTATATGTAGTAGTAACGTGCGTTAAGTTATCCACACCAGCAGGCGGTGCGACAGACAGACAAAACTTTGTTAAGTATATCCAATATCCAAAGTGCTCAAAAGAGCGCTCTTTTGATTTTCAATGCCACCGGCTTTACCGCACACAGAAGCCGCCGGCAATCGCTCGTAGTAGCGTCCGTAGTGAGTGCGCGGCTTTCTGCGGCAAATGCCGGCGGTAAAAGCCAGCGGGTTGTGGCTCCAGCACTATTTGTGGTTTAAGAGTTAGTATTAGTAAGACGTAGTATTCATAGATGGATGAATGTTTGGATCTTAAATACTTACTACCTACTAATCTTGCGCAGTCGAAATCGCGGGCAGAAGCTAGAATTATTTATTATAAAACAAAGTCACCCGTTCTGTATGTATGCGTAGATCTTTAAATCTACGCAACGGATTTTGATGCAGATTTCACCAATGGATAGAGTGGTTCTCGAGGAAGGTTTTTAGTGTAACATTTGTACCTAGTAGTACCTAATACACTTCATACTTCTTCAATTATATGGTTTGTCGTAAATAATAGACATCGAGGGTATTGCTGCGAGGTTGGCTTGGACTCTTAAGAACCTGGTAGGTATCCGCCTTCATTAATCAGGTCCTTTAAAACCTATAAAAAAAGTACCAAGGCGTACTTACAATACATATCCTGGATTCCAAGGTGGCTCCAAGGTTTACGTTCGCGAATATGCCTTTGTCTTTTGTGTAGTAGAAACCGACTTCATTTAACTGCAGTATGGGAGGTGACAAGGGTTCTGTCTCCGGGAATCTCAACACCACATCTATTTCCTTTTCCACTGGTTTTAATTCAGGTCTGTGGACAATATCAAGTTGAAATGTACGCTATTTTATTGATATAACAAACTAGGTAAAGGCTCCACCCTAACATTTCTATTCGTACTAGTACGGGGTCTTGCGCGGTGCTTAGCGCACCACGCCATAGGTCTTGGCCTATAACTTTTAACCCTTAGGGCTAAGTCAAATTTTCGATTTTTTGGCTTGCCTCCAGATAGAGGGCTATCCATAGAGGGGTCAACCATGGAGGATAAGCAGTTCTCGAGAGCTAAGGGGGACATTCCCCATTTCTATATATAGATAGATATTTAGCCAACTTCAAAAATAAAGGAGGAGGTGAGAACTCACAACCGTGTGAACCGATTTTCCTGTGTTTCAATTTGATGTCATTTCAATTTGGTCCCATTCCGACAATTATTTGGTCCCATTCTGATTTATTTAGTAGTTTTTAGAGCTTAGAAACACAAAGCCCTTTTTTTAGGTTCCGCGGCTGCTCCTACGTCCATTGTCGAGCGCCTCCTGTGAGCACACAGGGAATTTCCAGAGGTGCCCGGCAAATTTCCAGAGGCGCAGGCGCAGGTTGCAAGCGCTACTATTATGGAGGAACTAACTAAACACTTGCCTGGCAACAGTGACGAAATATCGGAGAACATGGTAATAAAAACACCAACTGAATGGGACAAAATAATTTTCAGAATGGGACCAAATTGAAATGGGACCACCAGTAAGGCAGTAAGTTTTAATTTAAAATAAAAATCAGTGCACCCACAATCACAAAAAAATACAGTCCAATTGACAAATCTCTTCCTTTTTTGAAATCCCGATAAATCTAAAACAGTCTAAAACACTCACAATTTTTCAAGCATCTTGATCTTGCTTTGCACGGAGGACGCTCGGTTCGCGTTGTATCGGAAGCGGTCGATGAACTCCTGCGTGTGCGCGCGATGTTGTTGCTGCGCTTCATATTCGCGCTGTTGATTCTTCAACTTTTCCGTCTTCGTTTTGTGGAACTGTTCATAGTTACCTCTGAAATAAATACGAACTAAAGATTATTTGTGTTTTAAACTGACACATCAAAAGCCGTAATCAAAAGTTAGAGAAGTTTGCAATGCAAAGCCCATTTGAAGTAATTACATATATAGTTTTGCAATGAAAAGTTTGAATTTTCAATCACACTATTTGTGAATCAGAAATTTAAAAGATTATGTTGCGTCAATAGATATAACACCCAATTAATTAACTTTGAAAGGAAAACCTGATTCTGTTAGATCTCATTCTCGCCAGCATTTTTTATTACAACAGCAAAGGTGGTGTGAGACCATATCCCTAAGTTTTGAGAGCAAAAATTTGGACCAAAAATGTATGCAATTTGGATGATCTCCTTTTTACAAGGTTTTATTTTACAGTTACAAGGCTTTATTTACTTTCACCTGTCCGTTGTCCGTATGTAATCAAATCTAGCAAGTTAAATTTAACACAAACACTTCCCGGTTTCCGAATGAGCTGAAACCTTGCCCGCGTATGTAAGTCGCATGAGAATGCAATATTATGATTAATATAAATGTAATATTTATTAAGCTAAGTTTATTAGAAATATATAGTTAAAATCTCCTTTCAGTAAAATTGACTACCTATCTACAATATTTATAAGGTACTTGTGGCATGGTCTTGGGACACACTGAATAATAATAGTATTGCATGTGGTATGTGGTATGAACTCACCTATATGTGTCTAATCGTTGTGTGTGTAAATGCATAATATCTGTGGGCACAGTGTCTAGGAAGTTCCGGTCGTGGGACACAACCAACAACGTTGTGGGCCAGTTCTGTAGGTAGTTCTCTAACCAAATTATAGCTTTGATGTCCAACATGTTAGTGGGCTCGTCCAATAGCAGCAAGTCTGGCCTGGAATAAGTCACATGATAAGAGAGACCATTTTTATATATAAAGTCAACAACCGCTTATAAATATATATATATATATATATCTACTATGTCTATCTAATACGAGTATATAGGTATATTATTATATCCAGACAATATAAGTATGCTAATCTCATATAATAAAACAAAGTAGTGTTGGTTAAGAGATTAACGGCTCAAGCGAAAAAAATATTATTCGGAACAAAAATTTATGTGGTACGAAGTTCACCGGGACAGCCAGTATATTTAAAATGGGACTAAACTATTGTTTTGAAAAGAGTACTAGTGCACTTGTCAGGATTTGATGGGGTATAAGTATATTATGTCAAAAACAGATTTGTTAACTTGAAATTAGTTTTAAATAACAGAAATTACTTATATACAAACTATTTCAAGTACATTATCTAAAACCCGTCATAGCCACAGCTGTGCAAACACGGAGTCGTACGTAAGCATTGCTAGTGAGTGAATTAATTAATTATGAAATGTCCGTCCATCGACTAACAATTGAAAATTTTAGCAAATTTTTACGGGTAACTGAAATATCAGGCTAGATAACATGCATGCAGGCAATTGAGCTGGCAATTTTTAATAGCCATTTTGTCTTGATTGAGCAATTATATGACAAAAGTGTCCGGGTACCTGTGAGTAAAGTGCCTCTTAATAGTTTTACAGTAAGAGTGTATGAAAAACCAACTTACTTTGAAAACCAACTTACTTTGAGAACAGCGCTCTAGCGAGGGCCAGCCTCATCCTCCATCCACCAGAGAAAGTCCTAGTAGCTTGCGCTTGCATCTGCGGATTGAACCCAAGGCCGCTCAAAATTATCGACGCCTTGGCCGGTGCTTTATCTGCTTCAATATTCTCTAGTTGTGCGTATACCTCTGTTAGTTCGTTCGACAAGCTCTGGTCCGATGATCTAACAGACCAATAAAAATGAATAGCTTTTCTTTTGTCTCGCTAAAACTCAAGAAGCCTTGGATCATTTTGAGCTATCTATACCTATTTTTAAAGTACAGGGATGGTTTAAACACCAGCAATTTACTATCACAGTATGTAGATCAAAATATCTAGAATAGAATCAGTAAAATAAATTACTGATGAAGTTAATACTATCAGGCGTTACTTTTCGGAAGTCCATAGTTAAATTAAATAAATCTAACTACTTTGCAATATTCCGCCACATGCAAATTACCCAACTCTCGTATTTATTCATGCACAAGTCCGCCCTCCAAACCCACTTAGGCCGAAAGAATAGAGAAATAATTTTGAAAATAGAATAAATATGAGAGTTGTGTTATCGTGCAAAAAATAATAAAAACCTCGACACGTGTTTCGCCCCCAACCAGGGGCATCATCAGGAGATGTCGATGGCTCGGCGCACGGCGACCGAAGCCATCGACATCTCCTGATTAACTAACACAACTCTCATATTTATTCTATTTTCAAAATTATTTCTCTATTCTTTCGGCCTAAGTGGGTTTGGAGGGCGGACTTGTGCATGAATAAATACGAGAGTTGGGTAATTTGCATGTGGCGGAATATTGCAAAGTAGTTAGATTTATTTAATTTAAATTACTGATGATCGGATAATTTACAGTTGTGTTCACGTCGTGATTATGAATATTTTAACACACTATACACAGAAGGCAGTAAGTATAAGTATCATAATTATTGAAGTTTTTTTGCATTCTATTCAGAGTTACGAATTCACTAGGTTATGGGCCCACGTAGAATAGACACTATGACTTACCCACTATTGATTGCAGAAGTAATTTCCTTTTCACGTTTTAATAAACCCTCTCTAACAGTATCACATTCTAACACACTCTGCAAAGCGATTGTGTCATCACCCACTACTTCTTGTTCTACATGTAATATTGATATATGTGAAGGTATCTTTAACTGTTTAGCGGAGATCATTCTTAGGAGTGTGGTTTTGCCTAGTCCATTCCGTCCTACGAGGCCATAACGTCTTCCACATGCAAGCAACAAATCTGCGCCTTGTAATAATACTCTGAAAGTTGATGATGATTTATATTATAATTAAATGGAAATTTATTATGCTCAGATTTTATCAGTTATAGTAGGAATTACTGTGAATGGTAAAATTTGAGCATTATACATTTTCTTTTGGCTTGGATTTTTCATTCAGATGAGTTCATATTATTAAGATTTTGTACATACCTGTCACCATAAGCAATATCAAAGTTTTCTATTCTAATATCCTGTGTTCTGTTGGTGCCCTTAGCTTCCAACTTGCTATCTTTTTTAGATGTCACTTGTGATGCTGTAGCAGTCTGCAGAACTGGAGCTACGGATGGTATCTTAGAATCTTTTTGTTTTTGTTGCTTTTGCTGTAATTTTGCTTCTGCCTTCTCTAATTTCTTAGCGTCAACTTTCTAGAAAAGGTATAATAGTTTTGAGGTTTTATGTCTAAATATTTTTATATCAGTGGGTAAATACTATATTTATATAGTATTTGTAATTGCAGTTTTATTCAACAATATTATAGACAAAAAAGAATTAAATTAAACAATGCGAACCTTTTGCAGGAATTAGCCTATCTATTGTTAAAAACTGCATGAAAATCTGTTAAGGGTAAAATACAAAGACTAAGAAACAATCATACTGAATAGTATAGAAAATAAATTGATTGTCATGGGATGATAGTACTTTCACTTGGATAATATTGAATGTAAAAATGTATGTGTACGCTTATGCCCAATGATAGGGGACCCTTTTAACTATTTTTATGAAAACTTAAGGAAAATCGTTAAAAGGGATTTTTGAGATAAGAGAGAAAAAATTTAAAAACCTGTTTTTTGGTGGTTTTTCATTCTTTAATCAAGCCCTGGACAAGTTATGTTTTCATCATAGCAAACTTAAAATCTATCTAAACACTTCTAGAACATGTATAAGAGAAAGTCAAAACTGAGACAAGTACTTAACTTACAAAATTATCATCTCTGGATTGAATCCATATACTTCTGAGTTCCTCTGTTTCATTGCTGGGAGTTGTCATTGATGCTAGATGTATGGGAGCATCTAAAACTTTTCTGGGACCATTACTATTACAAGGCTTGTCTGGTTGAAGCATATGTAATAACTGATCACATATTTTTCTGTAAAATAAACATTTATTTTATTGATTAGTTTTTTGGGATTGAATCAGCTGAAGAAATTAACATAAATACTATACAATTAAAATCAACCTTATATCTTTTTCCGACTTCTGGGAAATGCCCTGCAGCACTTCACCGACGGCTTCATAAACTTCCTCTGTGTCTTCGAACTCCCCAGCACTACCGTCCAAAATATCTAAAAAGGATTAACATAATGTACTGCCTTATTTGAGTGATTGCTGTGTAAAATGTATTTCAATTGACGTGATATATCAAAATATACAAGCCTTAACGTTAGGCATATTCATGCTTGGAAAAATAGGCAAAACTGATTGACTTGAGCAAACAAAATATAAATAAAAAATCCTGTTCATAACCTATGGATGTTTTACCTTCAACATATTTCTTCAGTTCTTCATCTATCAGAGGAAATTGACTTTTAATAAAGTCACCACAACTAGCCATTTTTATTTAACAGCTGTTTTCAATGTCTATTAAATAAATAACATTTATGAATTAAAAATTATACATGCACTATTCGGCTATTCGCCTCCTCCTGATTTCCTGATGCACTTGTCACGTCACTTTAAGGGAATGTCAATGTCAGATGACATTATGACAAAGGCAAAAAGGGTGAGTTTTGATAATGCTTTGATACTATCTCGTCCTCAAGGCTCAATCTCGGTTCGCTTGGTTGCCAGACGGGTAATGTAGCTTAGCTTCCATGCAGAGTGCTATAATCCGCATAGCAATGAATGTTCCCAAGTGGAAGCATATCATTTATATGCAGGAGAAAAAGAGTCGGTGATAGCACGGACCCCTGCGGCACCCAGGTTCCATATGCATGTAACGAGAAGAATATATGTAGTGATGATGATGATTATGAAGTGGAAATGCGTCATGTAGTCAAGCCATAGATATAGTATGTAGAAAGATACACAAAGATATTTCAGAGTCGATTCCAAAATCAAAATGCAAATGTGTGGGTGAAATAGTATTGTGTACACTATTGAATACGCAAAATATCGATAAAGTATTGAGTGTTATTTCTAAGTAATGCATTACATTTTCACTAATCCGTTATACTTTTAGCTTACCTCTCATTTTCGCACTGGCATTAGTGCAGCCAAGTGCGTGTCGGGTCACGCATAGAATAGGGTTCCATACTCATGTTATAATAGCCTTTCATCATGTTTAGCTTTTAGAGGAAACGCCCCGTTTTAACGAAAATATAGGTTTTAAAGTTGAATATCTCGAAACGGATTCTTAAATCAAAAAGGGAGCGAAGCGAGTGGCATCCCAAGTCTCTGAGTCAAGCAATGCAGCTGTGCAGCATGAATATAGAATCGGTAGATTTTGTCGATAACCAATGATATGTCAGAAAATGTCGATGACCTGACCTAATTAACAAATTTTTTGCCTGCCATATCATTGATTTTCGACAAACTCTTCCTACCACCATGCTTGGCCTGCTGTTATGTGGTTTGGGTCCTCTATATATAGAGCGCTGATGACCGGTCTGAACCGCTAACAACCACTCTGCACGTCAGAAGAGTAAAACAGTCGAGGATGACGTAACGTCATTACAGCTTCCCGGTTTAAGTTGTTGCGTGGCAAAAAATGGAACTAATTATTGTTTGTAGTTACTGTTCTGAGATTTTGTTTTTGACGTGTTTCAGTGTAATGTCGCCCCTAGTGGATTGTATTCTCTTTGCCTAGTGGAACGCAAACATATACTGGGCAACCTATATCAGAGCCGCTTAGTATTCGCCACGAAGAAAACGGGTGACACTCGCCATCTATATAATGATTATTGATCTGAGGGTGGGACGCTCTTGCTTAATTATTTTAATGATAGGGCCTTGGAAAAGAAAAACTAGCAGGAACTTACACCCGTAAGCACTCGACCCGTAAGCGGGACGTCATAATATTCTCTAGCTAGCTAGGCTTAAGCTTGACGGGTATTAAATGACGTGTTTCGTGAGGCAGTATGGTTTTAGGACTCTAGCCTGTCCCTTAAATAGGCAAATTTACGAAAAAAAATTGTCAATGTCATGTCAAATAATCAGTCTGCAGTCACAGAATAGTATTGTATTCTCTTTGCACAGAATCACAATAAATAAATCGAAAAGTAAACTTATATAAAATATCAAAGAGTTTATTGATAATCACTACGTGTACATATATAAGCTAATAATTATATTATCTTAATTTATTATAACACATTACGGCCCAGATTAGAGCTTTTTGGATTGCATACTTACAATGTTATTCGAAGCTTTGTTATTTACCGAGTGTAAATAATCAAAGATTGGAATATGAAATGAATTACACACATAAAAGTCTTGTACATAATCTAAGATGACATAAATATCATTTTAAGTACCTATTTCGGTTCATATCAAATATGTCGCCGTGATTGTTTACGGGCATGTTGTGCTAGTTGTAAAAAGCCCATTTGAGTGACACAAAATGGACCAAAATATTGACAATAATGTTGCCGTACTAGCTATGTTGGACAATCAAGGTGAGTAAACAATTAATTGGTTCCGTAGTTTTTATCAGCTAAACGTTTATTTACACAAACATATCCTAGCTTTCAAGCATAACCAGTCAGAAGGATGATGTAGGACATAGAACAGAAGATCCAGAGAAGTATCAATCAGATGTTTGTCAATATCTCTAAAAAGGGAGCAGGTGCTTGGCCTCCATGACCCTAGTGTATGTAGCTTCAGTCTCCTAAGTTTATTTAATGAATACTACAATCACTATTTGACCACTTCTATTAATCATTTCCAGCATCAACATATAAACCAAATATGGTAGTACAAAGCTATAATCAAAGCCAGACATCAACACGAGGGGACACAGATATAAATGAAAGTAGTAAACAAAGTATGTAAAATTTGTAATAATTATGCTTTATGGTTGTATTATAAAGAACTGGCAGATTAGAATTTTGACTGCTTCGTTGGCGTGGTCGGTAGTGTGTCCACTTTTGACACTAGAGACTTGGGTTCGATTCCTGGTTGGGACAAACTTTGTGGGATGACACATACATGTGTGCCGAAATCTGGGTGTTTCCTATGTATCATATTTTTATTTATATCACTTTATCTAGTACCTACTTATTATCACAAGCTCTGCTTAGTTTGAGACTAAATGTCATTGTGTAAATTGTCCTAACATATTTATTTATTTATTAGCACTGTTTTACACATTTCTAGATATAATATGGACTAAAAATGCAACTCTCATGCTACTGAGTCTGTATGAAACAAAAGTGCATATGTTGGACAACCCCAAAAAGAAATCCAAGATGTGGATAACTATGGCAGAAGAATTAAAATCATTAAACATTGAGGTATGTATCAATATTATATAATCATCTGAAATTGTTTTACTTAAGGCAGAAATAATACACAATACTTATTAGACTTAATAGAATATTTATAATATAATATATATTGATTCTTTAAAGGTGACACCAGATCAAGTTCGTTGGAAAATAAATGCCCTCACCAAGAAATATAAAGACTGTCTTGACAATGGTCAAGGGGCAATATCATTCAATTATTTTAATGAAATGCACCAGATACTTGGACGCTACACAGATGGTACAGCTGCTTATAGACTAGCATCAGATTTGATACAAGGTCAAGACGATGTGGACAAAGATAAGAATAAAAAACATTTATTCAAATCTTCAACCACTTTTAGAAAATTAGGGGTGGAAAGAAGGGCAAAAGTAGAATTAGATAAACATTGGATAGATTATTTAAGGAGACAGGAAGATATGAAACTTGTAAGGGATGAAAGATATGAGAGAAGCTTACGGTTGAGGGAAGAAGAAATACAACTTAAGAAAAAAGAATTAGAAATGAAACATGCCATTGCATTAAAGAAATTAGAGTTGAAGGAAAAGAAGCAAGAAGAAATGATTAAAATAGAAAAGGAGAAATGTGATCTTCTTAAGAAATTATTAAGTGGAAGTAATATATAAATAAATAATAAATAACATAAGTACTTGTTAGGACATTCAAACACTACTTATCCAAAAATTTTGCAGAGCTTGTACTATGAGAACTGATAGTAATAATTAACTATTATCTTCCTTTTTTGTAATAAATACACAATATCAATAATAGGTAATATTCAAAACACCCAAACTTCATTGCAAAAAATTGTGAGATAAAATATGCCATCAAATCAGTAACTACTTATAAATACAAATATATTTTTAAATAGGTATAAGTTTTTTTATTTTTATTTTGTAGATCTATTTAAAAATTTATAAAGTAAGTTTTAAAATGTAAATAAACTAAATAATAATAATATACTAATAAAAATAAATAGATAACTACTCATTATGAGAAAGATTTTATATAATCAAAATAACAAAACATTCTACTAATTTCTGTAACCTCTATTTATATGATTTTATAAACATATAAACACAATACTTGGATTGCAGAGATCCTATTTAGTGGTATGTTACATATATATGTTCTGGCTGTTGTTTTGCTTAATCAAGTCATGTGAAACCAATGGTTTCCGTGGAGTGCTTTTTATGGTGAATCTAACTGCTATTTTATCACTTGCTTCAGTCAAACTTTGGAGCCTTACATGCAATGCATGTTATAACATCTATATACATGTTATATATCTATAGATGAGGCTCTAGCAAATTTCCCAGTTTCTGAAAACCTCAATAGAATTACTTATGTAGGCACCAACAAACTGATTAGCAAATGCACTCACAACACCTCTGTCTACCACACCAGAAAGAAAGACGTGACTATGTGTTATCCAATACCAAATTGTTGGTTCAGAAGCGCTTCTTGAAGCACTAATAACACTTTTAAACATGGCATGGCATACTTGTATGCCGTCCATTGGAAGGAAATACCTTTTTACCTTTTTAACCAAATTAAAAAAAAGGAGGAGGTTCTCAATTCGACTACGTTTTTTGTTTCTTATCTTTTGACTAGGTTGAACCAATTTAAAATATTTTTGATTTCCTAGAAATGTTCCAATTTATTTTTGCACCCATTCCGACAATTATTTGCTCTCATTCCGGTCATTTAAAGTTTTGTGTCAATGTTTGACATGGCTTTTTTCTTTTTTTATTCACCCAAAATAGCATCAGCCTTGATCATGATCCTCTAAATGGTCATGTTCGTTTAGACAGTAATTGTGAAGAATGCAGGCAGCTACAATTGTATCAGTAATAAATGCTATATTTCTATACACAGTAAATAATCCTATTCTTTTAAATCTCCCCTTTAAAAGATTGAATGCTTTATCACTTAGTTTTCTTGTTGTTATATGTAAAGAATTGAATTCTCTTTGTTGTGGTGTTAGTCTTTTACTTTCACGAAATGGTGGTAAAAGCCATGGCAAAGAAGGATATCCTGAATGTCCCACAAGGAAAGTGTCATGTGGAAATAATGTATCCCTATTTTGTGTAGCTGCAATATATAATGGTGATTTTTTAAGAACTCTTGTGCTGTTAGATGATCCTGGTTCCCCACAATATACATTAGTGAATTTCAAATTTGCATCAATTGTAGCTTGTAAAATGACAGAAAAATAACCTTTAGGGTTACAATACTCCAAGGAATTTTTAGGCTTTTCAATTTTTATATGGGTGTTGTCAATAACACCAATCATGTTGGCAATTCCAGTTTTACTGTGACATGAATCACATATTAATCGTATTTCTTCAAAGTGCTGTGGCCATTTAACAGCTTCATTCAGTTTTGTTAAAATCCAAGCGACTACTCTTCTTATGACTCTGAATGTGGATGAGATAGAAATGTCAAACTTAGTAGCAATTGGAGTCAGAGGTTCGGTATCAGATATAAATGTCAAAAATATGTAGAAGCACAGTTTAGGTCCCAAGGGTTTTAGTCCGAAGCTGTGTGAAGCAATAAACCCTGATTTTTCCAAATCATCTGAAAGAAATTTAAACATTTGATATGTGTAACCTGTTGATATGGTTCATTAGTAGTTCAGTTGGCTTAGTAAGCTTTATAATCATTAAACTATTTATGATTGTTTATCCATTTATACCAATAAGTTGATTTGCTGTTTTTCTAGATATTCGCATTTTACTTTTAAATTTAGAGTCTGTCCAAGAGTCTATAATATGTAAATAATCATCAACTCGTTTTCGCCTTAGTCGCATTAAATATTGCATTAAAGGAATAAACAGAGAATCTTCATCATCAGGATCATCTGGTTCATCTGAACTATCATGCTGAATAGTACAAATGTCACTCCAACTTGTATCACTCTCATCACTACTGTTTGGTGCAGTTTCAGTTAAAAATAATAAAAGTTTATTTGTATCCATTATGAAATGTCTGAAATTATGTAATTGTTTACTGTTTATGTGTTTAACATGCAGAAAAGTACCTACAAACACTAATATCACACTACCAGTCTGTCGCAACTACATACAAAAAAAACTATTATGAAACGGGGATAAATTTTAATGGCTCAATATTTGTCTCACTCAATTTCTCAATCTGTCCCGCTCGTTCCTTGATGAAATGTCATGTGTCACTGTCTGTCGCTGTGGATGTCTAATCGTTATTTTCAATTTCAATAATAATGTTTTCTTTGAATGTTATTAGTGAAATAATTGGGAGAATAGCTGAATTTTATTAAAATTTTTGTAAGACCGTTCTCTAGAAAAGACTGTTTTATACATTGTTTATTAAAATCGAATATGAAGTATGTATAGAAAGTGTGAAATATGTAGTTTAAAATCTGGAAGAAAGGACGGCACAAAACGGATTTTCATGGCCAGATTTCCTATGGATGAGAACAATAACACCGGAAGATAACAAAATTTATAACTACATAGCATGAAAGAATGATGGAAGGACAAATTCTCGCTCAAAACATTTGATAAATGTGTTTTTGTGTTCGAACGTGATGTAAAACCTTATCTTCATAACTAGGTAATCGCTGGAATGCGGGCGGTTACATCCAAATAATTAAGACGGAGAACCCTACCTAACCTCTAAAAAATATAATTCAATTTTCAACAATGACGCGAGCCAACGAAGCCGCGAATTGTTAGAAAGAAAGAAAGAAAGATTTATTATTCCACACAGGTTACAAAAAATACAAAAACTAAAAAATAAATAATACAAAAAAAAAAAAAATTTGAACCATAAATAAATACATATAAATACACTAGTGTGGAATAAACGGCTGTCCCTCAGCGTAATGCTGTCTGCGTGGTGGTGCAAAACAGACAGCGCTGGTTTTCAGGGACGGCCGGATAGTAGTTACATTGAAATGAAAAACGTCACGCGAACACAAGCAAACAAAGAGAAAGAAAACAAAAGAGAGAAAGAAAAAAAAATATTACAAAAAACATAGGTATTAACAATCACAACTTCAGAACTTGTAAATATTATGGCACGTCCATGCCAACACAAGAGCGTTTTACCACCTTCCCTTCGCTTCCATTCAGTGAATGATCGAAATGAATGACGGAAAACAATGACACTTGCTTACTTACAAAATATATAGGACATGACGCGCGCTCGATCGAAACGGATATTTCGACATCCATCTGTCCGGGGTTTTTTAAAAATTCAGCCTATATTGCAGCCAGTAAACAAGTCGACCATTCGTAACAAAAATGCGCATTTGTGTAGTGTACCGCATGTCGTGTCGTATTCCTTGTTGTGTTGCATCGTGTCATGTGCATATTATAAGAAATTGTCTACACTTGCGAGCGGCGCCGACGCGCACAAACTGATTCTGTTAGTACCTATACTACACCGCTACCCATGCATCGGAGACGCGACTCCGCCATCCCAATGGTGAGTACAATCAATACAACCTCCCCCCGCGGTCGCACAGATCCATGGTGATTCTAATATAACCATCATGATAATTGCAGTTCAGCCAAGGAGAGATACACAGTGCGGTGTGCAGTACAAATACCAAGTTTTGTACAGTGCCCCAATGAAAACTACATCCTGCTATATAGCTATATAATACAAAGTAACAAAGAAGAGAAGAGAAAACTAAAGAGTGGCTCACAGAAAAGGGTCAGGGCTACCCCCCAAAGGTTGCACGGAAAAACAATATCAGGGACTGGACACCCGGTCACGTGCCGTCCATGACCGTACCCACCCTCCATGTCGCCCTAAAACTTAGGGTAAGATATTTAAATATATAAATATAATTCATAAGTAATAAAATATATACTCTTAGTTTGGAGACTCAATATTATGTAAACAAAGATATCAGTAAGTGTTTTAGATTTATACCCAGCCGAATCATTCCAAAACAATACAATGAGAATAGAATAGAGTAGTCCGTACCAGATAAACAAATATCCATAAATATATAAAGCGTTCTACTCAATTGGCACGGACATGCGTTTTTATGTATCATAATTATACATTATAAGATTAAAATAATAATAATAAATATAAAGAGTAAAAATGTTTCGGGATGTGGTGTGTCTAAGGTGGATTCAGCTGCTCCACCATGTATAAAATCTTAAGACAGCGTATAAAAGTTAATTTTGTTTTGTTGTTTAATTTTGTAATGTTTGTTTGTTCAAGTGTAATTATAAAGATGCAAAGGTGACCTGATTCCTGTCGGCCTATAAGCTAAGTATAACAAATGAGTTCTGTTTAGTGTCTTAGCTGCATGTTATAGTTGGTAGAAGCTTGATGATAAAGTTGCGGGGTAGGTTGACTTGTAATTTAAAGCTATTGCTCTGATAATTTACTTGTCAGCACATTGCAATAAACTTTCTAGCTCATTCTCATGATATTGTATGGATGGATGGAAAGTAACCTCCATCCAACCGTGAAAGTAAGTTTGACCCGTTAAAGTGATACTGAATTGAGTAACCTGTTGAGACTAATAGAATTGTAAAGAGACTAAAGAAAGAGAGTGTGAGTGACACACCAGACAGATGCCGGGACGTTGATATCCTTTGTATTGGTTTCATGTAACTTACTTAATTGGGGATGGATTGAGACGTCCTATGTTCATCTAGGCGCCAAGTAAAGAGATGAGGGACGTTCTTAAAGAGTGTTGGGGACGTCCCTAAAGTAAAGTGAGCGGCTTCCTGTGACAGGGTGTTTGTGACCCCCATCAGGACCGCCAGATCAGAGTGAGGAGACGTCCTCAAAGTAGAGTACGGACGGCTTCCTCTGATGTGATGTATTGAATCCACAGCAGGGCCGTCTGACCATTGAGTAGAGTGAAAGAGTTGTACAGTAAAGTGTAGACGGCCTCCGATGATCCACCAGGACCGTCTGACCATTGTGTATAGTATAAAGTGAGTATAGTAACTTACTTGCCCTTAGATAAATCATTCCCTGGTTCATTCAATTGTATGCTAAAGAGAAAAGCCTAACTCTTCCTTTTACCTAAAGAAAAGATGAAACCAGGTTTACCATAGTTTAGAATGTAGGATACTTAGACAAGTGACAATGGTTGCTTGAGCTCTAATTTATACTTACAGAAAGGAGAACAAGAGGGACTGTTGGGTGCTATGGACTAAGGATGTATTGGAGGCTCAGATAACCGGATCAGCATTACACAATAGAAGTGAAGCAGATTGTAGATTATATAAAACCTTCTAGCCTACTAAAGTGAGTTTTAAATAAAAAGGGTCATAATGTTACACAGTCACCAATACTACGAGCTGCAGAATATTGATTGAAGAAGAAATTACAAATATTTGTAATATACATGTAATGTTTTTAAATAAATATTTAATTTCATGAACTTATCATTTTAAAACCCAAACTGAGCCTATACTCCGTTTTTTAATTAAATGTACTGCCTCCGGGAAATTGAACGCTTATTAATTTTTAACATGTAACTTGTATGACGCAGTACTTTAGTTGAAAAATGGAGTATAGCGTCTGCGAAAATATAAAATTATTTAAAAAAAGTACGGACCACTGCGTTTATCGATATCGATAAATGTCACTGCATTTATCGATATCGATAAATAAAATAATATTAAGTGGCACATCTCTATTTTTCTTTCCTTATGTTGGCGACTCTGTATGTGTAACATTTGTTAGGTTGGCTACATAACGTTATCCCTGATTTGACATTTTGTAAGATTATTTTGCACTATGGGAGTCCCGTCTCTTCTTACGTAGTATTGTATTCTCTTTGCACACTACACTGACAGTCATTTAGTCTGTTTTTGACATTTTTATTTTTTTTTGTTTTTGAAGCGCTGTACACATCTTTCGGATGTCCGTGCATAGACAAGAAAACTGTCCGACACAGGTTACCTTTATATCTCTGGAACCTTTTATGGACTATTTCTGAGATTTGGCATGTCGTTGCGACTATTTCATAACTATTTTTTGGAACCTAAACCAATTCGATAGAGTTTACCGTTTGCTTGCACCAGAAATGAGGATTTCAGCTTGACGTTCAAGCCATAATCCTCACTAACTTATAGCTATAACCAAAGAGAATACAATACTACGTAAGATATAATACCTACGACAATTTTTTGTACATGTACGATTATTTATGACTATTTCATGACTATTTTTTAGCGTTGTCAAAATTCGTTTTCATTGAGATTTCAAATATTAGGATTACAGCTTGAAGCACACGTTGCTCTATGTTCGTGAGCCGTCCACACGTTGGCGTACATACTAGTTTTGGTCCTGGCATATGGCAGGGCCAATGTGAAGGCGTCCGATACAGAAATTGAGTTTGTGTGAAAAGAGCATTGACGCCTACATAATTTTCTAGATTAATACGTTGCGCCGATGATGCAGTTCTTCTTTTTATAAAAACGTGGCTCCAGCGATGTTCATCGATGATTTTGCCAATGTCAAGTTAATGCTTAATTAGTTGATAGCCCGCCCCGCACAGAAGAACTAATTATTCCTAACTAGCTCCAGGTGCAGGACAAGAAACGTTGTTCGGTATGCGAGTGTCTGGCAACCCGATTTTTGCGGAGCGCCAGCCAGAGAAAGAAGCCACCAGCGCTCTGCAAAAATCGAACTCAATGATGCAGTCGAAGGCGCGAATGTGTGGCCATTGAGTTTGACAGTTGACAGCAAAGAGTATTGCATTGCATATTGCTTGACACTTGACAGTTCATTTCATTGTCAGTGTCAAAGGGTAAATAAATAACTTTTAAATAATAACTACCTACATACGTTAAGTTAGCGATAGGTAAGTGTCACTGTCACTGTGTCACACACGTGCACAACAATAACAACACGCACGCACGTGTTTGTCTTGGATAATTTGGATTGATTCTAAATTGACTTTCAACGATAAATTTATAATGAAGCAGCCCAAAAAGGTTATTTCAGTATTTCTACTACACTTGAATTCACTAGTAATTGCCTAAACTTTATGCTGTAGTAAACATTTTGTATTACAGAAAGTTGAACGATATTTTGACACCAAAAGTAATGAGGAACAAAACTTTTCAACATCCCAGGACCAAAAAGTGGAAGTTTACAATATTAAATTAAATCATGACAAATTTAAGGTAAAGATAAATTCAAATCAAATACTCTATTGTACGCAATATGGAAATGGTCATTAATAAAGGACAATACAAAATGCAGTATGTACAATATCATTTATACATAGTACGCTATGTACCTATAAATGATAATATATACTGCTCAATATTGTCATTCTTTGCATTTGTAATTCAAGGCAGTTAATATTTTCTATTTACATATTCATTTTTAATTAGGTAAGCTTTGTAAAATAAAGTTCAGTTCCCTTGAAAATTATATTGTTTGGCTGTGTTGAAAATTATACACTTACACCTACATAATGTGTAAAATGTAGTAATTTCAAACATGTTTCAGAAAATAAACCAAAGGAGTCCTAAGAAAGCTTTACATAGCCATGATAAAAAAAAATATAAAGGCAAAGCCCCCTTAGATCCACAAAAACTGGCCATCCATTCCCGAGGTGAGGGAATTGGCAAAGGTGTCAGACATCCCTTACATGCTGCGAGATTAAAAAAAAAAGAGAATAAAATCAATTATGCTCAAGAACAAGCAGCAAGAGCAGAAATACTCTTAACTGAAGACCATGGGTAAGCATAAGGATCTTGAAGAACCATTTAATTTATATTGAGTTTAGTTTTCGTGTTGTTCCCCACCAGGCATGAAGTCATACAGACAGATGGACAGATTATAGAGTTATTATTTTATTTTTTTTGTCCTCATTTATTTTTTAAACTTATTATATCTTACAATGTTTACAGCATGTTAGAAGTGGATCATGATAGTAAAACTACATCAATATCGCAAAAAATTATAGCAGAAAATGTGGACATAACTGCTGCTTCAAAAATATTTGAATTAGACCTAGATTTTGGGCCATACAGAGCAAGGTACTCTAGGAATGGCAGACATTTGCTCTTAGGAAGCAAAAAAGGACACCTAGCAGCATTTGACTGGGTCACCAAGAAGTTACACTTTGAAATTAATGTCATGGAATCTATTCATGATATTAGGTGAGTTTTATTGGGCTTGATTGGCGGTCTTAATTTGGTGTGAAGTGAGAGTGGATCAAGGGGGAAAGAGATCTTATAACATAAGGTGTCCTGTCATTATGTCTAAATTCTAGAACTCGCAAGGTCTAATACTAAGCACATGTGTGATAAAGTGGGGAATTCATAGCAGACGACTGAGACTAAGATTCAGTTGTAGGTTTAGGGTGGCCACCTTTTCTGCATGTCAACACTCTCCATTCACCCAATGATGTATTTCCCCCTTCACATAGTTAAATTTGGTAAGATCCCAGAAACTAGGCATAAATATATGTAAACTTATCTTTATTTGATGACGATTATAGTCTATAATATGAATTTATAGTACCTAAGTAATATATTTTTTAAATGCTGTCTAAAATGCTATGTATGTATTGTCATCTCTAGTGTAATATTATGTACCTACTTGTATATGTTATAGAATGCTTCCTGTCCATTACTTATATTACTTATTTCTTTCCTTATTTAAATTTCTTTGTTTACTTATATTTTTCTTATGATATTAGTATTGTCTCCATAAGTTTGTTTTTATGTTTCCTCACAAATTTACTCAAACACCAATGACTACCTACTTTCACATCTTAATTCTGGTAAGAAATAGACATAAATGGTAATTTATGTCCATCCAAAGGTTGCTTGTAAGAGATCTCTTTTAGTGATCAGGCCGCCCTTTGTACATTTTCATACAATGTTTCTCATATTTATTTATATTGGTGTACAATAAAGATTATTCTATTCTATCCTCATGGTTCATCAGTATATAAGAATCATAATCACAATTTATCCTAGTGTATTGACTATCAAACCAATCAAATCAAGCCATTATCTAGTACTTTATCTAAAACCACACATTTTGATTGCATAGTTTGACATTTTTCTAGATAGTTGTCAATTTATGAAAACCCACCTAACAATAATGAGAATAGCAGCTTCATACATTCATATATTCTTCTGTTTTAGTTGGTTGCATATTGAGACAATGATTGCTGCAGCACAGAAAGAGTGGTTGTACATTTATGACAACACAGGCACAGAAATACACTGTGTCAAAAGAATGGATAAGATATTAAAAATGGAATTTCTACCATACCATTTCTTGCTTGCCGCTGTTGTAAGTATTAATAAGCACTGAATACTGTCTCTATATTATTATACTCTGACTAAAGTAATTGACTAACAGACACCTTGATCAGATTGTGTGTGTGATGATGTTATTACGAGTAATATAGCAAACATTTGAACCATAAATCCGCAAGTTGGTGTACTTATTATTAAATCGGGAACCAACAAGAACACTGGAGGCCCCA
This sequence comes from Nudaria mundana, assembly GCA_963556515.1. Taxonomy (NCBI): domain Eukaryota; kingdom Metazoa; phylum Arthropoda; class Insecta; order Lepidoptera; family Erebidae; genus Nudaria; species Nudaria mundana. The sequence goes on along the minus strand of OY748292.1, from coordinate 18,165,214 downwards.
TTCTTTCTCACATAAATGATCATCTTTGGACATTCTCACACATGATGTCGCCCAAATTAAGCTAATAATAAGCTTGTGCTATGGAATCTAGGCAACTGATTACACACACATATCACGCTTATATCCCTGAAGGGGTAGGCAGAGGTGCATTACACAGCCACAATTTGCCAGTATTTTTAGTCCCACGTAATAGGCAGCAAGCCTATTGCCATCGCGGCACATTTATAATGGGTTATGTCCAAAATGGCCGAATGAATTTAATAAAAAGTAGCAGGTATTGTAAATTTGCAAAAAAATTTAAACCAACATTTCATTGCAAGGCAACGGCATGAAAGGCAACACACTGACGTGCCAGCTGCTATGGCACGGTCAATTAAAGTCCTGGGTGTCTCGGTCTAATATCAAATTGGCAAAGAGTGGGTGTGTAATGCACCTCTGCCTACCCCTTCCGAGGTTAAGGTGTGATGTTTATCTGTCTGCCTATTTCTATAATAAAAATTAAACTTTACAGAATGAATTCGGCTTCATGACATGGCTAGATATTTCCATAGGTGAAATTGTAGGTCATTACAACAACCACTTAGGAAGAGCAGATGTCATGACACAGAATCCGTATAACGCTACTGTATGTCTGGGAAACTCTAAAGGAGTTGTATCTCTATGGTCACCAACTGTTAAAGATCCTTTAGCAAAGATACTCTGTCATAAAACTCCACTGACGGCTATAGCTGTTGACCACAGAGGAATGTAAGTTGATGCTACCACTAATATTAAACTTGGAGATAATTATTCTAGGATTATTTATATTTTTCTAAGTCGCTGGTATAGTTTATTTGCATAGAATATAATAGGAACGGGTAAGCTCAATTAAAAAAAAAACCCCAGTTAATAAAATTGGCTTATTTGTATATTACTGTAATTAATTAATAAATAAATAATAATAAAAAGCTAGCTGTCTACGTAGTCTTTTGTAAAATAAGATGCTAACAAAGCAAGAATCATGGTGACCAAATAATTTCTGTCCTATTTCATAGCTGGCCGACTTGATGGCATGAGACCCTATGGAATATGAATAGTAATAGTAGTATGTCCATATAAACAGGTATATGGCGACGTCTGGTGTTGACCGCAGCATGAAAATATGGGACATCCGAAATTTAGATGGCCCGATACAAGACTATCGGCTGAGGAGCGCCCCTGTACATTTGGAGTTCTCGCAGAAAGATATGCTTGCTGTCGGTCTCGATGCAACTGTGGAGATATACAAGTAATTTCCTCTTTCTCACCTAACAATAAATATATTTTAAGGTCACAGAGACGAGAAAAAACCTTTTTTTTTAATTTCCTATCACTGTTATGACAGAACTATCGTATTCTTTCAATGTTGACAACTAAAGTAACTACTAAATGTTTACCTGTACCATGAAGCACGTCCCCAGCCCTCGTCGACCAACTTAATGCCATTTCTGGGTATGAATGATAAGGGACAGAGATAATAATTGCTCGTAATTGCAATTTAACTTAGTAACGATCCTTTAGTATACATTTTTTCTCTCATCTCGTTGGCCTTACTAGATAGTGCTCTGTAAGTCTACAATAGGGGTCATAATATTAGTCTTGGTCGTAACGTTACTACTGGAAAGAGAACAGTCGCTGGTTTCAGTCCAGCCCAAAACTCTAGGTTCTGCGATTTAAAATTATATGAGAAAAATATAACTACTTTCTGAAACTTTGGTGCGTAGGAAAGGATCAGAACGAATATTATTTTGTACATTCTCGCTAGTCTCAAGAAGAACTAGGTATTAGTCTTTTTGGGTGAGGATTGGAGAAAACAAAATAAAATTATTGAAACACAACTTTAATTTTTCAGTAACTGCTGTTCACAAACTACTGAAAAACCTTACTTGAGACACAGGATGGCAAAAACAATAAATAATTTTAAGTTCTGTCCTTACGAAGATGTATTGGGAATTGGAACCAGAAGTGGCTTTACAAGCATATTAGTCCCAGGTAAGAAACAACAGCAGCATATAGTTCAAAATGTGTATGAGCATTTTCTTGATAATCAAATTCTTGTAAAAGCTCTGCTTAGATTGAGACTAGTGTTGAAAGTATTTAAAAAAAAACACTCCACCGCTTATTCTGTCCCCTTACCATACTTGCTTGCTTTGTGACTTGCTTTATGACTTGCTTTATGAGTTCTGTTTATTATTGGGTCACATGATCGACATTTTCTGTGATATCATTGCAATGCAGATAGGGCTGTTGTCAGCTTAGATTTAAGTACAGACAGCACAAAGATTTTGTAAGTTTTTGACGCTTTTCAAATCTTAAATTCAACCATGTGTGATCTTACTTACCTGTAGTTTCAGAGAGAAAATATCTTTTGCTTTTCACCTCAGCATAACCTTCCTTACATATCTAATCTTAGGAAATCTACATGTTGTTAAGCTTTCAAGACATCATGTATTTTTAAACAACTTCAAAAGAAGGTTTTTAATTTGACCGTATGTATTTTTGTTTGTTCTCTACTTTGGACTGGGTAAACCGATTGTTATTTTTTTTAGTTGAAAGCTAAATCGTCCCATGTGTTCTCATTCCGACAATAGTGTGGTCCCATACAGGTAATTTTCAATTTCAGTTGTTTTATAATTTTCAGGCAGTGGCGAGCCCAACTTCGATGCGCTGGAAAGCAATCCGCTCCAGACAAAGAAACAGAGGAAGGAAGCAGAAGTCAAAGCACTCCTGGACAAAATACCTGCTGAACTTATAACACTCAATCCATTTGATATCACCGAAGTGGATGTACCTTCGATGAAAGAGCAAATGGAAAGAAAGAAAAAGTTATTGGTAATCTATCCACCTATATTCATCACAATAGGTTCGCCACATATAACGTGGGTTAGTTAAGCCTGCTGGCGAAAAGTGGGTATGTGTTCTTCAAATATGACAAACATTCATAAAATTATCAACAACCCATCCAAGCTTTTTAGCATGTAAAAATTAATATAATTAGTAATCTAAAAATGTATATAAGTAATAGAAATTTGATTCACATCATCTGATCGAAATTCATTATTTAATGCTTGCACTCACAATCCTTTCTGTTTCAGTATTTGAGACCAAAGAAAATGGATTTCACACCAAGACATAAAAATAAACTAAAGGGCAAATCTGTTATAGCAAGAAAGAAGATTATCAAAGATGTGGCCAGAAAGGTAAACTTATTTACTTTAATAAATAAGATTTCCCTCAGGAGATAGTGGCTTTATATTAAAGTCAAACTCACACAGCACTACAGCAAACAGTTGTATGTATATTGAATTGTAATGTTTTTTGAAGTAAAACTACCCATAACACTTGACTTGGGGAGTAAGCTGGTGAATGCGTGACAAAAGCGTTACGAAAAGTGACAACGCCTTTTTAAAAAAATGCCTTTTGTTACAACCCACAAGCTTTTATTTACTTTCATCTGTCCCGAAGTACATGTGTCTTGCAAGTAAAATTTACACACTTTCCAATTGAACTGAATCCTTGCCCGTGTAAATCGCGTGACAATACAATATTATGGTGCTAAAAGCTTAATTAAAAAAAATAAAAAATAATTTGGGTTATTTTGCTGTAATAGGAGAACTATTTGCAGAATCTAATAAAACGATTTAAATATCACTGTAATGTTTCCGCCCAATGTGGAACTCGTCCGAAATGGAATCCGTCTAACATGGAATCCGTCCTAAGTGACCAGAAGGATTTATAAGTAGTTACAACGCGATCTTACGGTGGTAGCATATACATTTGCAACTTGTGACGTGAAACTTGCATGCAAGACCTATGGAATAGCGCCCTTACTTCAGTCGTATGGTCTATAAAGGCTCATGTTTTTTTTTCAGGAATTTGTAGAACAAGTGAAGGAAACGAAGAAATTACTAGATTTACCAGAGGAGGCAAAAGTCAAAAAACAATCATACGGCGTTCTTGATAGATTTGTATCAAACCCTAAATCCAAGAAATAAAACCAGTAACTTGTATACATAGATCTTATTATTTAATTCCTTTCTTAATTTCAATACGATTTCAAAATATTTACACATTTTATTTACATTAATAGTAGTATAAATTTCAACATGATCAAAAAAAATACGAGTAATAACAAAAATGTCATATCACAATATTGAATATAAAAACTATGTCAATGTTTATTAACATGGAATGTCAAATAACTCACATAAACCTTCTGTTCCATGTAAAGAAAACGAGAAATCATATTTACTAGCTGGCGGACTGAGTCTTAGCATATAATCTGGGAAAAGAAATGCTGTAATTAGTGGATGAGTAGGAATGCGAATAGGTCATTGACCTTTGTTCAATTTAAACCACCTTTCAAACAGAAATACTTACGACTAGGCTCAGAGATAGTATCACATGTTTTAGCTGTGTAACTTTGTACTTCTTCGTCCTCCATTGTTTCATCTACAGTTTCCTACAAACAATAATTTTTAACGCTCAACGCCCAGCGCTAGTACGTTACGATTTAAATTAGCTGCCGTGTGAACAAATACTAGGCAGCATTTCGTCTCATCGCATAATTGTCCTTTTCTCGAAATGACCTTTCTCATAATGTCCTTTTCTCGAAATGTCCTTTCTCATAATGTCCTTTCTCGAAATGTCCTTTTCTCATAATGTCCTTTCTCGAAATGTCCTTTTCCCAAAATGTCCTTTTCTCAAAATGTCCTTTTCACGATATGTCCTTTTCTCAAAATGACCCTTTCTCAAAATATGTGCAATACAGGATTACAGTCTTTATACTAAACATGTAACTATAATTTTAGACCAGAATGTGAATTCAGAAAAAAAAACAACATGTTATTACTAATAACATTTTGTTTTTTTAACAAGATAGAAGAGAGAATTAAACATGTACATCATCATCATCATTCACCGAGCCTTTTCCCAACTCAGCTGGGGTCGGCTTTCCAGTCTAACTGCGATTCGGCTGAACTTCGATATTTTACGTGAAGCGACTGCCATCTGACCTCCACAACCCATGGGCGATATCGAAGTTCTGTAGTTAAACATGTACATATATATATTATATACATTCACACAATGTCATATAGCCCAAATTAAGCTAATATAAGCTTGTGTTATGGGATCTAGATAACTGATAAACATACTTATATATTTCTAAATACATACTAAATATACATAGAAAACACCCATACTCCGAAGCAAATATTTGTGGAAAACACAAATAATTTGATTCGACCCGGAATCGAACCTGGGACCTCAGGAACGGCAGTCGCATACTCAATATCATACCACTGCGCCACCGAGGCAGTCGAGCATAAATGTAATTTGCACAGCGCCATCTCTTGTCGTTGTGATGAACTTTCTTGATGTGTGCTATTGATTGATTCTTGATGATTACTGACGTGTGTGGATTATTTTGTGAAAATAATATTTTCATTCATCAACATTTTTGTCGGAAAATAAAGAAGCTGAATATTAATAACGTTTTGTTTTTTTTCTGAATTCACATTCTGGTCTAAAATTATAGTTACATGTATGTACATGTTTAGTATAAAGACTGTAATCCTGTGGTGCACATATTTTGAGAAAGGGACATTTTGAGAAAAGGACATTTCGCGAAAAGGACATTTTGAGAAAAGGACATTTCGAGAAAATGTCTTTTTGGGAAAAGGACATTTTGAGAAAAGGACATTATGAGAAAGGAAAATTTGAGAAAAGGACATTATGCTATGAGACGCAGCATTTGATCTATTTTGCACCGTTTATAATTCCAAATTACACGATAAACTTGCGTTTTGCGTCATATTTTCAATTGAGATATTTACCTTGTCATTTTCACCATCACACAGCAAAATAACACCAATAGATTCATTTGACTTCACATGTAAAAAGTACTGATGCTGACTATCCTGTAACAAAACAGAAAATTATTATACAACCTAGAAGAAATGGGTAAGCAGTGCATTATTGAGAACAGATGAGTTCTCAGAGCTATCTGTTGTTTACATTTTAATCCTGAATTGATAATGTCTGTTAAACAGAGGAAATGTGATAGATATAATAATACATAATTTAATATTTTAATTAAAAAAAAGTTCTAGTTTAATAAATGTAGAACAGTTCAAGTTGTAGATAGTGTTCTTCTATTACCTTGTTGTCATCATCCACCGAGCCCTTTCCCAACGCAGTTGGGTTTAAACAAAATGCAAACAATGTACTCACCTTGCTGGGCAAATTTCCACCTGATAATGTTGCACCTAAAGGAGCTTCTAATACTAAAACTTGATTGTTGTCAAAACAGTTGTTTATGTCTTTATCTGATACAAAACATTGATCCTGATTGTCTGTATCGTCCATTACATTTTTAATACTCTGTTCAATCCAATGTAACTGCCTGAAAGTTATACAAATGCATTTACAACTTGTTACAGAATCAGAGATTGAATATACAACTCCTCAAAACAATATAATAAGCATTGTAACTTGCTGTTTCCTGATTCTTATAATGAAATAATGATTTATTTAGTTGTATAGGTCATTAAATGCCTCTTACAAACGTCGGTAAGTACTTATAATAAAAATATGATTGCTTCTATATTTACATTTACTGCCAGATTCGCAAAGCAATTAGTAGAACCGAGAGAAAGAACCTTAAATATCATCACACCTATATTCCACAATGGAGTAGGCAGAGGTGCATTACATACTTTACCAGTAATTTACTTGGTCCCACATAATAGGGGGCAATTCATACCAAAATTCCAACAGCTGAGACAGATGTTACATATCACAAATTATAATTTCTGTAGTCCAGTCCATTTAACCCTTGGCATTCCTGGTAGGGTCCCACAGACCCATCACTAAACATACTGCAGTTCATTCAAATTTGAATTTTGCACGCAACCGTCTTCAGTAGCTGACCGTTATGAGTCTCTAGACGTCCGATACCCGCCATTTCAGTCCAGGGTACGGTTCTTTAGAACAAAGAATCAAAATCAAAATATCTTTATTCATGTAGGTCACAAAGTAACACTTATGAACGTCAAAAAAGAAAATGTTTCTACATTTACATTTACCGCCAGATTCCAAGGCAATAGGTAGAGCCTGTGAAGGAAGAACCTGGCAAGAAAAACTCACGGCCACTCTTTTTATTCGCCAGTAAATACAATGATTCTGTTACAACAATAAAAAGAGGGCAAGGGCAGTACGTGACCATGTGTAGACCAAGTACACTTACAAACTATGGATCTCTGTTATTCACAATAAAGTCAAATACTAGTTATAGGTGCCACATAATCTCAAAGTACCCATACCTAACAATATCATACTAATAATAATTTAACAATAATAAGTGAGTGTCAGCAATAAAACAACATTTCAAACAGAAGTAGCCCCTATGTAGCTCGAGATAATCGTTTAGATAATCCTTAATAGTATAATTTGCCTTTCTCGGCTTAACAGCCACTTTGAATTTATTCATAGGAAGGTTCATAATGTTTAGAGGAATTTTGTTATAAAAACGCACACCAAATCCTGCAAAGGAGTCATGAACCTTCTGTAAACGATAATACGTCCCAACCAGTTTATGCTTATTTCTAGTATTTATTGCATGTAGGTATGTCACTGTTCATACTGTATAAATGTATATTCTGTTTAACAAATATAATATTTGCATATATATATTGTGATGCAACTGTTTAAATGCCTATTTCTTTAAATCTTTCTCTCTAAGAGAAACTTGTGCATTCAGTTTATAAATTGCATGTATAGCTCGCTTTTGGAGTATAAAAATTATCTCTATATCAGCTGCCTTGCCTCACAGAATGCCTCATAAAATTCCATACGACATGACACTGAAAATAGCTAAAATAAACCAGCCTAGCAGTTTCTACATCCGTGAGCTTGCTGACTTTACTAATAGCAAAAGCCGCAGAGCTAAGTTTCCCTGCAAGACCCCATATTTGGGCGTTCCACTGTAATTTACTGTCTAGCCAGAGTAATACCCAAAAATACGGTTGATTCTACAAGATTAAGGGTATCACCATTCAAAATAATATTAGTACCATAGTTCTGAACATTAGGCATACTAAATCTAATACACTTCGTCTTTTTTGCGTTTAGAAGTAAATTGTTGGTTGTAAACCAATCCAGAACTAGTGCAAGTGAACTATTTACTTTGTCAAAATTCCTCAACTTGCGATCAACTTTAAAAATAAGTGATGTATCATCGGCGAATAGAACAATGTCGCACAAGTTCTGTCCATAGAACGGTAGATTATAAATGTAAACTAAAAAGATGCACGTGTACCTGTTATTTAAGTACAAGTTTCACGCTACACTTACGCTTTGTTAAAATCGTTGCTTACGTTTAAACAATTATAAGTATAAATAACAAAACATATTGATTCTGGGTTACTTTTATTACATACTCTAGCATATTATACTGCTAGCTTATCAGTTAATTTAATACTAATAATAATGTTTATAGGGGGCTAATAGTCCGGGTCCGTGAGACCTTACAAGGCATACCGTGTAACTTTTGGTCACCAGGCATGCCGAGGGTTAAAATAAAACTTACACCAAATTTCAGTAAAATCAGAGGACTAGACAGGACTGTGACAAGGAAATACACTTCCCAAATCATATGATCTTTTGGAAATACTTATCAAATCTTAATTATATGCTGCGAAGTAGTATAGTAAGTAAGTAGTTGTCTGATACTCTTGAAACAGACACATGGGTCGGCACACAGACATGTGGAGGTTAAACAGTCAAGTTAACTAAATGGTTCATTTAAATTAATCCAAATGTAGCACTTACTTATCAAGAAGACTTTCATGTTCATCCAGGCGATTCACTTGTTTCCTTAATACCATTACCTTTTCACCAATGTCATTTGTATTGCAGTCTGGACCTGCACCCCTGAATAAATTAATGCAATGTAAGATATTTACAGGTAATTTATTGAAACTATGCACATAATGCATGAATTCGTCATAATAATTGAAAAGTGAAGACATTAATATAAACCACATAAGATTTATGTTAACTTACTTCCATTGTATACTGTTCTTACTTCTTTTTTCAATAAGACCAATCCCTTCCAATACATTAGTTATGTCATATATTCTTCGTTTCTGTCGCACCGCCAATAAATTAGTGGCCTAGAAATATTCCACAAATAATAAATTAAATTCTTTTGAATGTTGTTTTCGTGCCGAAATTAATTTGACATAATATTGGGAGGCAATTCAAGCTATACATACGATTTTCAAATCCAAAACACCATCTTTTGCTTTTTGTAGTAAGGAAACAAATCTTGTTGTAAGTAAACCTAATGATTTTTCATATCTTTTATATTTCAAGTCCGCCATGGTTATTAATTGAAGTAAATTGTATCTTATTTATTAAATATGAACGAGTCTTCATAACAATTTTGCGTCGCGGCGGGATATTATGTTATGTTTGTTGGTAGCATTGATTTTATTTAAAAAAAAGGCAATAGAGATGTCCGAATCGACAAATGACAATTTTGATTGAAAAAAGCAATAGTGATTTCTGAATCCACTATGTAATGGAAATTTTATAATAAACGAAAAGGAGTTCGGTAAAAATCCCGTAAGTCTACACATAATGTATTTACCTCAGGGCAACCATATCTATACTACGCATATATAGAGCGCTGATAACCGGTCTGAGCCACTAACAACTATGTTCGTCACAACCAAAGAGTATATAACCACTTAACCGAGATGGTTGCTGAGGTATTCACGAATTATGACGATGCGCTATTCAGCAAACTATAAAAATAATAAAGCTAATATAGCTGTATAATAATAATCTTGTAAATAGATACAGTCTTTGTTCATTAAAATCAGTCGCCACTAACGACAGATTCTAAAATCTACCAATGCTGTTTTTGCGACTAATATTTGGATCCCCTTTTACTTTAATCCATCATACAGCAACAAAATGGTAATGTAGTACATCTGCGGTACCTACCGGTACCTGTGGCAGACGGAGCATTGATGCACTTTTGATCTTGCGGCCACACAACTCGATGAATGGCGAGGGAAATGGTGAGGAACATCGTGTGGCCACGTTACTCGTCCCGCCCAGCGAGCGAGTAAAGTACCACTCGTACGTGATAAGCTGAGACTTGAGCTTTGAATCACTTTTAGTCATTAACATAAAGTTTCGAACGGAAGCAGAGTTTTATTTTGGACCTGTACAAGTACACACCGTTGAGATCACAGCGCTTAAGTCACAACCTAACACACACAGTTATACTAGTATCGCGAGTGGCCACTTAGGAAAATTTCGCAGCCACAGATTTGTTGATTCACAGCAATGCGAGCAGACAGTGTGGCTGCCCGCCGCACCATACATGCCATAAAAAATGAGAATTCCGAGGGGTCGCCCCGCGCTGCTTCTGAGCAAACCTACGTCATACGTAGATACTTTTGCTTGCACAGATAATTTTTTATTCATGGGCGAATAAATAGATAAAATAAAAAAAAGTGAATAGATAATAATAAAATTTTATTACTTAGTTGACATGCCGACGTTACTTTGTTGACAAAACTAGCGCGTACATAAAAGCTACAGGTCACGTCCCGACATGCGACAGAGACTAAGCATTGCAGCACAGTGTAATAGTCTTTAATCTAATGGTAATGGTAATCTACTGCCATCCTTGATCAAATATTTGTGTGACCCACAAATGTGTGTTTCAGAGTTTGGGTGATGTACAATATTTAGAAATATATAAGTATCGCTCGTCTAGATCCCATAGCATAAGCTGATATTAGTTTAATTTGGGCTAGATGATGCCGTGTGACAATGTCCAAAATTATAAATTATTATAATCAAATGTTTCTTGTAAAAATTTTTTCTTTGAAAATTAAGATCCTAGTGGTTATCATTAAACAAGTCAATTTCTACCTTAAACATTCTATTTGATAACAGTCCTTTAAGTAAATCACATTTTTCATGTTCAATTTGTAATACATCATCTAGTTCTTTTTCCATGAGTTTCACTTTCTTATATTCTAATGTTTCTGTTAATTCCAGCTCCCGTTTCCTTAGGTCTAACTGTTCTGCATACAATCTTAAATGTCGTTCAAAAATTTCATTTTTGTATTGTTTTTCTTCATCTTGCTTTTTTAAGTATTCTAACCACTGTTTTTCTAATTGAATTTTACCTTGTTGCCTGTCATATTCTATTCTATTGGCAAGTCTTAATGTTCTCATTTGTAGCATAGCTCTGTCATGACTAAATCGATGTCCCAGTGTGTAAGTACCAAGAATGTCTTTTTTGTTACACTGAAATAGCTCATTGTATAGACTGTATTGAGAGTATATACCATCCATTAATTTAAAATATTTGAATTTGTCACATTGACCTGTGACTCGACAACGTTTATATATCTTTGTTAATGCATTTACTTTCCATCTTACTTGGTCAGGTCTTCATAACAATTTTGCGTCGCGGCGGGATATTATGTTATGTTTGTTGGTAGCATTGATTTTATTTAAAAAAAAGGCAATAGAGATGTCCGAATCGACAAATGACAATTTTGATTGAAAAAAGCAATAGTGATTTCTGAATCCACTATGTAATGGAAATTTTATAATAAACGAAAAGGAGTTCGGTAAAAATCCCGTAAGTCTACACATAATGTATTTACCTCAGGGCAACCATATCTATACTACGCATATATAGAGCGCTGATAACCGGTCTGAGCCACTAACAACTATGTTCGTCACAACCAAAGAGTATATAACCACTTAACCGAGATGGTTGCTGAGGTATTCACGAATTATGACGATGCGCTATTCAGCAAACTATAAAAATAATAAAGCTAATATAGCTGTATAATAATAATCTTGTAAATAGATACAGTCTTTGTTCATTAAAATCAGTCGCCACTAACGACAGATTCTAAAATCTACCAATGCTGTTTTTGCGACTAATATTTGGATCCCCTTTTACTTTAATCCATCATACAGCAACAAAATGGTAATGTAGTACATCTGCGGTACCTACCGGTACCTGTGGCAGACGGAGCATTGATGCACTTTTGACCTTGCGGCCACACAACTCGATGAATGGCGAGGGAAATGGTGAGGAACATCGTGTGGCCACGTTACTCGTCCCGCCCAGCGAGCGAGTAAAGTACCACTCGTACGTGATAAGCTGAGACTTGAGCTTTGAATCACTTTTAGTCATTAACATAAAGTTTCGAACGGAAGCAGAGTTTTATTTTGGACCTGTACAAGTACACACCGTTGAGATCACAGCGCTTAAGTCACAACCTAACACACACAGTTATACTAGTATCGCGAGTGGCCACTTAGGAAAATTTCGCAGCCACAGATTTGTTGATTCACAGCAATGCGAGCAGACAGTGTGGCTGCCCGCCGCACCATACATGCCATAAAAAATGAGAATTCCGAGGGGTCGCCCCGCGCTGCTTCTGAGCAAACCTACGTCATACGTAGATACTTTTGCTTGCACAGATAATTTTTTATTCATGGGCGAATAAATAGATAAAATAAAAAAAAGTGAATAGATAATAATAAAATTTTATTACTTAGTTGACATGCCGACGTTACTTTGTTGACAAAACTAGCGCGTACATAAAAGCTACAGGTCACGTCCCGACATGCGACAGAGACTAAGCATTGCAGCACAGTGTAATAGTCTTTAATCTAATGGTAATGGTAATCTACTGCCATCCTTGATCAAATATTTGTGTGACCCACAAATGTGTGTTTCAGAGTTTGGGTGATGTACAATATTTAGAAATATATAAGTATCGCTCGTCTAGATCCCATAGCATAAGCTGATATTAGTTTAATTTGGGCTAGATGATGCCGTGTGACAATGTCCAAAATTATAAATTATTATAATCAAATGTTTCTTGTAAACATTTTTTCTTTGAAAATTAAGATCCTAGTGGTTATCATTAAACAAGTCAATTTCTACCTTAAACATTCTATTTGATAACAGTCCTTTAAGTAAATCACATTTTTCATGTTCAATTTGTAATACATCATCTAGTTCTTTTTCCATGAGTTTCACTTTCTTATATTCTAATGTTTCTGTTAATTCCAGCTCCCGTTTCCTTAGGTCTAACTGTTCTGCATACAATCTTAAATGTCGTTCAAAAATTTCATTTTTGTATTGTTTTTCTTCATCTTGCTTTTTTAAGTATTCTAACCACTGTTTTTCTAATTGAATTTTACCTTGTTGCCTGTCATATTCTATTCTATTGGCAAGTCTTAATGTTCTCATTTGTAGCATAGCTCTGTCATGACTAAATCGATGTCCCAGTGTGTAAGTACCAAGAATGTCTTTTTTGTTACACTGAAATAGCTCATTGTATAGACTGTATTGAGAGTATATACCATCCATTAATTTAAAATATTTGAATTTGTCACATTGACCTGTGACTCGACAACGTTTATATATCTTTGTTAATGCATTTACTTTCCATCTTACTTGGTCAGGTGTCATCTGAAAGAAAAATTTAAGTCACCTATTACATGAGTCCAAACCAAGTGACTAAAATGTTGGTCTTCACAGTGGATAGAAAAAGAAATGGGTAAGTATGTAAACCTGTCTATGTTAGTGGAAAAAAAAATGTGTATGTTAGGAAGCAGAACATACATATCTAATTAAGATGGTTAGATATTACTATAACGTGTCAATGCTGCCATTCTTATGAGAGTCACCCAGTTTTCATTGATCGATACGATGTTCATAGGTACTAAACAGAAATTCAAATGAACTTCAGGGATTGGACCCTTATGTATGTAACATTGTTCCTGGCTGTTAGAATTAAGGTTCGGATTACAGATAAACTTGGACATACTTCAATGTTAAAATCTCTGAGACTTTCAGAAATGGCTATCCAGATTTTTCTTTTCTTTTTTGGAGTTTCCATCATATCCAGCTTATCGTCATATAATTTCAGTAATGTTGAAGTAGCTCTAGTAGTCCAAACTGCACCTAAAAATGTAAAGAGTAGAAACAATTCTCAAAAAAAAAAAATTGTGATAAATATAAAATTTTCATTGGATAAAGATACAAGTTCTACATACAGTGTTTTTCCATGCTTTGTTTGGTTCGGAAGTGCTTTCACAAATTTCCAGGTGATCTATGAAGCTAAGTTATAGATTTGTGAACTTTAGTGCTCTTGCCTTGCAGCAACTTTGCGTCAAAGAGAATACAATACTACGTTTGCGTAAAACAAAACAACAAGTCAAACAAAGACAGACAAGTCAAATAAAATCAAAATTTGACATTGAAACTATTGACATTGTATTTTTTTAATAATATTTCCGGTATGGATCTGAATCTTTGCGCATTATGGAAATGAGATGTGTTGCCATTGCTATAAATTCTAGTCACAATTGGTTTCGTGAAACTTACATCATAAAATTATAATCCGAAAGCAAATTGCCAACCCTTCTGGCCTACTTTTGTGAGAACGGTGGGTTGCTAGCCCGCCGTCCTCAGGCCCAAATCATGGAGATCGATGGTCCTGCGCATATTGAATTCGCCACACACTTTGAAACTCACCGGAAAGGTGTACAGTCCCTTTCACTCTCGGCCGTCTCGTACGGCCACGTTCCACTGTTTACCACTGGTATGGAGACTATGGCTCGTAACATGGTCTCCCAGCGGGAGGGCATCTACGCCTTACCCCTTTTACACTTTGATAAGTGCGAGTTCATACATTATCTGCCAGATTTCCAGTAGACGGCAACGCCCATGGCCGCAATGGTAGCGATTCTACACCTTGGTTGCTCAATTGGTCTCTGTGGTCCAGCTTTGGCGCCTCCTTGTGCCATTGATATAATTGCGCAGTGGCCCTCGGTTCCAGGTCCCATAGCGGGGTCCCGGATAGAATAACACGGTAAACAGAATAAAATACAGATAATAATCTTGTAATTCATTATTTTTATTCTCTTTAACAACACATAGGTACTCAATATTTTACAGAAACGTATTATGACAATCAGAGTTATAACTATAACATAGTATAATAGGTTTTAGCGTTTGTGAATATCGTAAATTCCTGTAGGTATGTATACCAATGTGATATCCAAAATTAAATTAATTTCATCACAAAATGTTTCAGCTTAATTTTATAACCAAAAAGGTTTAAATATGATTGCACATTTTTGTAAAGCGATTTAACTAAATTGATTGCAAAATAACATTAACTTGAATTAACTAAGCTATCACAATATTTGGTAATGTCAACAATAAATAAGTAACAAGTAACATAATCACAGCAAAGTGAACATTGGCTAACAAAGAAAGTAGGTATTCATTTATCCCTAAAGTCGATTATCAATTAGTGACTGAATTGAGTTAACTTACATGATCTAATGAGATCTCGTTATTTACTAATACAAATAAAAACGTCCCTACGACGTGACAATTAGAATAGTTATTCACAATTTATTTACACACTGACTAGAAAGTCCCATAAGAAGTCCATTTACTTATTTGTTTACATCATTTTCGTATTTATCTTTGTATATAATCTTAATAGGTCAGCGTTTAGGGGACTGCTGTGTATTGAAGCATTTGGCACATTCCCAGCCTAAGTAGGTAACCTATCAATTTTAAGATAGGTTTATAGTTCTTATGTATCTACTATTTTCTTCTGTTTGATAAAATTTTGAATACGTTTTTAAAATAAGAAATTTCCTGCATCTTTGGCAGCGAATTAAATGATAATTTTATAATTATATTATGTTTGAAATGTAGGTACAATATTTACACTATCAACTTTTTTTGCGTTTGTGTGGCTAAAATCGCTTACTTACAATAGTAAAAATTTCTTTCCTAACAATTACATTAATTTAAGCATACGAGTAACAGTGTTTAAAATTTATTTTATTTCCATTTAAATAGTCCAGCTTATAGATTAAAAATCGAACGAATTTCGAGAGTTAACATGATGCTATTAAGAAGTCACACATCGTATACAACGGTTTACAAAATAGACATCGTTACACATTAGAACACAAACACCAGTCCGAAAACTTACGCAACGTAGCGGATACTACGGTATTATAATTTGTCCATCAACAGAGTCCACTCTCCTATTTGTCGAATTTCTTTAGTGAGTTGCATTCTCAACTGCTACTAATTGTACTAGAGTCACACAGTCTTTATAATATCACTATAAGCTCCGCCGATTGTACCTAATCCGTCACTTTAACTCTC
The DNA here is from genome assembly GCA_963556515.1 of Nudaria mundana. NCBI lineage: Eukaryota > Metazoa > Arthropoda > Insecta > Lepidoptera > Erebidae > Nudaria > Nudaria mundana. The sequence goes on along the minus strand of OY748292.1, from coordinate 18,148,932 downwards.
ACTGTCACTCAGTATCGGCGGCGCTCTGTGAACCTTAAATGGGAGTAGGCAGCACTGTGAAGTCCTGGAGCGCGTTTTTCACCGTTTCATAGATAGGCCGGTTCTCATCGGGGCAGTAACCGTCGGGGGAACACAAGGTTTGCAGTTTGGTGAGGTAGGAGTCAAAATTGTCGTGGGCAGGTTTCTCTCCTGGACCAGGTGGCGGAGGTGCACCTGGTGTGCCACCCGCCGTAGTCACTGGTACTGTACCACCACCCGGGATCCTCACATGCTCAAGTAAGGTGATCACATTATTACGAAGACTTTCATAGTACTCGTTTAGATTGTTGTTTCGATGTACCATCGTCTGTGTCTCCTGGAAATAAGAAAATACTATCTTCATTTTTGAATACTGATATACCTTTTACAGTTTCGGACTGGTTAGAGTGGCTACTAATTACAACAGTGGTACCGAGTAAGAAAAAAGTATGGTACTCACAAATTATTGATGTGTTAGTAGCACTCAACGTTGGTTGTTTCGAGCCATGACAGTACCATCTATGTGGTCAGACAAAAATATCAGATTATTTTAAACCTTTGTCGTAACAGGCTCCAATAGACTAAGTAGGTATAACGGTTGGGGGCATCGAAGCCATACAGTGATAGTTGGAATATGGGGCCCGTAATTTGCAATTATTTATATAGGTCCACACTAAAATTCTTGCGTCAGAGGGTATGTTGCCAAACTCCAAAGACGGCTCGATTCTTATGAAAACTTTTGTGCATAATTTGTAGGTCTGAGAATTAGTTGAAAACTATTTTTTAAACCCATCAGTGATAAGAGTGGCCTAGCGTATGGGAAAACAACGTTTGCGGATTCAGCTAGCTAAGATTCAATTATAAATTATAAGAGAAAGAAGTTATAAAAGGACGGACTGTTTTTATAGAAACACAGTGCTGCGTAAATTGTAACTTTTTATGAAAAAATATCATGGATATTTTATTCAGGGTTAAATTCGGTGTTTCTCAGGGCAGTGTCTTAGGTGTAGGACCTGAGTACGGCCCTTTCCTTCCCGTCCTTTTGTAAAATTGTAACGTTAGGTACCTACTACATATTATTTCATTTACTTAGGTACTACTTACGCATACTTACATTTCATTTTAATATAATTACTGCGATCTCGTATGGAATGTATTTTTAGTATTATATTATGTATTTCCGTTTCATCTTTCATAAGTTAATGTATGTGTGAAGAAACAAACCTGTTTACTTTTAAGAATAGTACCCTGATGGAAATTGTATGTATGGATATTTATCTAAAACTTCATTAAATAAATAAATACCCAAGAGCGGAAAGGCCAGGTCGTCCCCTATTAGTTGAGACCAAAAAGATAGTCCGAAACGCTCAGGACTTTAATTGGCTGTGCCATAGCGGCTGGCATGTAAGATTTTGTTGCCTTTTATCAACATTTCATCTCAAGGCAATGGGTTTCATTTTTTTTTCAAAATTACTATATACCTGCGACTTTTTACTAAATTCATTTGGCCATTTTGGACATAACCCATTATATGTGTGCCCGGTGGCGGCAATAGGCTTGATTACGTGAGACTAAAAATACTAGCAAAATGTGGGTGTGTAATGTGCCTACCCCTTCGGGGATATAGGCGTGATATATGTGTGTGTGTGTGTGTGTATAAGAATAAATAAATGTCGGCGTGGTGGTCTCTGATGGGGTAAAGACAGAGGGGTTCCTCTGTCTTTACCCCATCAGAGATATGACTTTCTGTATGTGAATATCTTTATTTAATATAACCTATTAATGTAAAAGTAACAGATTTAATAATGTATTCTCGGCGGGCGGATCAGCTAGAAAATAAATTAAAAGATATATAACGTCCAAAGTCTTACCCGTTCCCCATGTGAGAGATGTGTTTCCATAGCGTTGATGTCAGACTTGAGACGTATCATCTGTGACTCGACGCGTGCGTTCTCTCGCTGCAGCTCCGTGATCTCCTGTTCTAGTGTCATTAAATCCTCACCATTACCAGTCTGCATGTTAATGTCCATACCTAAAATTAAATTTTCTTTATACTATTCAAGATTGCGGGACTTAGGCGTATTTTACATTTGAAAGTGGCCTGACGTTACATCGGGCCGTGGTCACAGGCTGACTGAAAACACGCGTCGCGTTTCTATCCCGCAATCTTGAATAATATAGGTAATGCGTTCGGAACGTGGAAGTTTAATTTTCTTGTTAAATCCAATCAATGTCCTGACAATTGCGGATTAATTTCAATCACCAATAAGGGTAGGATATTAATACCAACCAATACCAATTTAAAATTCTGTGAAACCAGTACCTACAGCGTAAATTCTACTGCAATATTATTGTCTTATCTTTTTACTATAAGCGAAAGCTCCAATCTATTTTTGTACATAACATAAACGACCACACGGGCTCACACGGCTAGCGAGTCGCACGGATGTTTCAATTGGGTACTGTTGAACCCAAAGTGGGTTTGATAAAGTTAAGGAGGGTTTATTAAAAAGATATTACTTCAGTATAGGATATGTAGGTGTTAATGTTCTCCATAAACAGAGTGTTGTATGTGAAGGGTAATCGCAATTAAAATCAAGTCATTAAATTTATGAATGGACATAATGTAGTTTGATAGCGACAACAGAATATTTCAAAATTGTCAGTTAAAAAAATATGTTTACTAACCTGTATAACCGGGTTTAGGGTATAATGGTGTGATATCATCAGGGTACTTCGGTTTTTTTGGCTGAGGTGTAGGTGACGTCGCACTAGCTATTGGACAGCCAGATAAGGAACGATGGGTCAAAAAAGACCCATTCAAGTGCCCAGAACCATCACACCCTGGTGTTGGACAATTTACTCCATCGAATTTGATAGCGGATGCTGCTGCCGCAACTGCTGCCTTATGCTGTTCCACAGTTCCACCGCTTTCCAGCACTCTCATTTTGTTGCGATTCGCTATCGGGCATCCCGAGGCACTGTTAATTGAAAAATCTTACATAAGTGTTGATATCGAATAACGATATGAAATTGATTCTCGTAGTCATTAACTATAGTATGAGTACCTACATTCTACATTAATCTACACGATAAGCATCTACGTCTCAGAGAATCAGTCTTACCTTCGATGTGACAAGAATTTCCCAGTAGCGTGTCCAGATCCGTCACAGCCCGGTATAGGGCATCTAAGCAGCGTGCAAATAATCAAGAAACTTATTGTATTACATAACTTATTGTTAGACAATTGTCTCTCGCTAAATAAGATTTGAAGATAATTGATGTCAATAATGTAAAACAGGTTCGAAGAAAGCTTTTCATATTGTTTTTAATATTTCTATGTCTCAGGGGAGAAATACTAAAAACAAGTACCTAAGTAGGTACAACTTTTAGTATTGAATAACAAACATACTTAAGTTTGCTATTCAAGGCGGGTCCACACAGAGGAAACTGTCCCCTAACGATGAGCGAGGCAGCCTCGGTTTTATTGTGAGGCTGCCACTCGCGGCAAGCCCGAGCTGTTTTATTACTTCGTTCTGTTGAGAACAGAAATTATTGCACCACACGTGGGTACATCTTTGCTTTAATCCTTATAAATATAATTATAATAACAAGAACTTAAACTAAGAAGATATTGGATATATATAGACATTATAAAAACAGATTATTATGTGATAGAATTATTGTGCTCGGGCACGAAACCGAGCTGCTTCAGGCGGCAATAGTCTTGCTCACTCTGTGTGGACCCGTCTAATATATACCTGCATGGCCGTTGCAAAGTGTTTCGTTATCTGCTACTACGCATGTTCAATTTTGGTCATATATTTCTTTCATATTATTTTGTGTTTAATACATAAACATTGTCACTAATACTCTTTGTTAGACATTATACCAAAACATGTCCTGATTTCAAACATATTCATCAGCTCTATCTTTCCTGAAACTCCAGCCTTACTGTCAATAAAATTTACCTCAGTGGTTCAGAGTCCTGTCCGTCTCTTGGTTTGCTTTTTGGTTTATTTGCTCGTGGACAACCCGAGAGTGACCGGTGTGAGGAGTAGTTGCCAGTGACATGACCGGAACCGTCACAGCCGGGGGTCGGGCACTTGAGCTCCTGCGAGTGAGGCTGGAGTTGGGAGCGGTCGGCGCGCGGACATCCTGACAGGCTGCACATAAAAAGACTGCTTACAATGGAGTGTGGATGTACCGTAGCGTAGCTTATGATAACTTGGGCACAATGACAATTGCAAAAATACATCCGAATTACTTTTCTCGGTAGATATCCTACAGTGGTTAGAGAAATAGTAAGGTTCACACAGAGCGAGCAGCCTCGCGCTAAACGGTCCCTGAACTAGCGCGGCAGCGGTTGTTCGTTCGTTAAGTTGAGAGTCAAGACATCTTATCACTGATTGTATCCATAAATTACCCTCGAACGAGGCACGAAACAAAATTGTGCGTCCCGATCCCGAGTGCTGTCGTTAGCACTCTGGACGAACAATTTTGAGCCAATTTTGAAGGTGGCTTTGAGCAAAACAAAAATCCGACACTCGGTGGCTCGACCGGTTGAATTTTGCTTAGAAGTCAAACTTAATAGTGACAGTCTCTGTGAGAGTTTAAAAGTCTGTTTTTCTTTGATACATCATTATTAGGTACCTACATAACTTATTTTTAAACAATGTTTCAAAACCATGCAACCATTGACCCGTCTCTTTATGTAAATAACTATCGGTTTATAGGCCTTAAGATAAAATATAGTTTACATTATTGTATATTTTTCCGCCGGGCGCCACTGGAAATACCGACCTTCTGCGTGCGTACCAGAGACGCCCGGCAACGGACGTGAGAGAGCGACGGCCTTGGGCCGCGGAATTAAAAAAAAAATGTATATTTTTTATTGCTTTATCGTTACTACAAAAGAAATAGCGTATGTATTTCTTTATACCTAGGTAGGTACCATAATGTACATATTTTATTTAGAACACTTTGACACGTATTAACGAGAATTAACACAGACTGATTAATCGTTTTAAAATAATAGATAATGAAACGAGTAAGCTTAAAAGTTACTTCTGTCACACATACTCAGATAATATAATTTTTAGTCTCCTAATTCTCTCTTATATTATTCCTGCACTTTTACCTAGGACCTAAGTCTCCGTAGATAGTTTTATCTATGGGTTATAGGTTTTTACTTTTGTGTAGGTAGCGAGCTACAATGATAGAGTTTCAATGAGGCTACTGGGTTTTAGAGTTTCTTTAATTTTGATGTAGGTACTTAGGTATGTAATAACAACAATCATGTTCGTTACAATATTTATACATTCGTTACAATATTTATACGCTTATGCGGTATTCCGCATAAGCGATAGCTCAAAGGTATTGTGTATAGAGGCTTATATTAATAATTATGGTGTTTGTGGTGAATACATACGAATAACTTTGCAGTACGTAATGAGCATTAATTTAGTTCTTTCCTGTTACAATTTACTACTAGTACCTAATTGTGATTACCATGAAGGAAAATAATGTTTAACAAACATTACCTAACTCGTGTTAAAAAAAGTCGATGTTTTAAATATTTTTATTATACTTGAATAATGTTAACTTCGCCAATTTTGTACAAAATTGAATCAAAATTTTAATTTGTAAAAAAAAATTGTAGTAGTATTGAATTACAAATACGATGATCTTTGAAATGTGAACAATGAGTGTGCTGTTTTTTTTTAAATTTGAAAAATTTGAGTTTGAGAAATTTTATATTGGGAGCAAAAAGAAAATATACTTGTATAGAGAGTTAAGTCGTATTCTACGAAATATGAAGTGTAAAAATGAGTTCATGCCTGAAGTTGGAAACATAATCATTGTTTTCTATAAGCTATAAGTACTATTGGACTTAAATGAATAAATACGTCATAGCTAGTTTATAGCTTGCTTGTAACCTACACTGCGGTAATCTGTAAGTATTAATCGAGAAATACAGAGATTATGTTGCCATACATGAATATAATTGAAATACACACAAACATAAACAAAATCACTCCTTTATCCCCCGAAGAGGTAGATAGAAGCAATACATGATGAACAAACACAATTGTACACTATTCCACAACCTTATTTGATTTTGATTTGAAAATTTCCACCAAGTGCCAACAATCGAAATTATAAACTACATACGTAGATAGAAGCGTATATTATGCCCGCATTTCGCCAGTCACTTTGTAGGCTCCACGTTTTTGGGCAACTTGACATTTTACCAGAGCCTGTCCAGAGATCTGTCACAAGGTGTGGATGACTTAGACCTATGATACTTTAATGGGGCCCTAGAGTACCTCTACCTACCCATTGTTGAAATGAATTTATTTGTATCATAGTCTTGTAATTATTAATTTATACGATATAATCATAATATTTGTTTGTCATTGTTTTGTGCTCTTGAAAACTAATGTGTGGTAAATAATTCTCGTATTATTCATCATATAAGCGGCATAAATAAAATAAATGTACGGTGCATAATAAGTACTGTGTTTTGTAAAATTATGTCATATTTTCATCTAATAAGAGTTCAAATTGCTACTAAGTACACTCATAAATATAGTTCATGTTATGAGTTTATGTATTGTCTATTCTTATGTAGTTCAAGTTTGAAATAAAACGTTTGTAATTGTTCCGGATATATTATTATATTACAGTTAATTGCACACACAAACTATTAACACTGAATTTGTTAGACTACAAGTAAAATAATGTTACAATACGATGAATGACGGGGAACATTAATAAGAGCATGCGGTTAGTTTGCATCAAAATCCCGTGGGACGTCGCCAATTGGCGCGGAAATGCACAAATTGTCAGTCAGGGGCAAATTATTGACGCTCTACATAACTGCACAAATGTAAACACCGAACAATTGTAAACAGTACAACGCATATAGTATTTTTACTACGGCTGTGATATAGGTTCTTAAAATTAAACTCATTGGTGTATGAACAATAACATTCGAAAAATATTATATACCATAAATAAATAGAGACAACAGCAATATTTGAAAGACCTACTGTACTTAATTTTTAATAGGTCAAGACATGGTTAAACCAGGGTTAAACATAGAATTTCAAGACATTGACAATCGTTACTGGACTATTTTTGATGTAGGATATTCCAGCTTATACCTCATACTTCTGTACATCCTTATATGACAACTTGAAAAGTTAAAATCGCACTGAAAACAAGTTTGTACTAAGAGCGTCAATTGACTATTTTAATAATTGTTCGATGTTTGTAATTTGTCCAGTCGCAGTCGTGAAGACCGTGGCAAGATCTCTCGTATTGAGCGTCATTCGTGGTTGTTATGATTGCCGCTTGCCTGCGGTGCGTCGCGAAGTTGCCAGATATGTGGCCGGAGCCGTCGCATCTCTCCACTGGACACTGGAGGAGCTCCCTCGACTCCCGTATCCGGTAACTCAGTTTCCCATAAAAGTCGTCGCGCAGATAGCTAGCATGAATAAATACATTCGTAATAGTTTAACTTTGAAACAAAAAATAAAAATGTAAACGATACGTTTTCTTAATTAATGAGTTTAAGTCATTAACCTAGACAAGGTAGAGCAACTAAACTAAAAACTTTGCCGGAATAATTGTGTTATCTATTTGAAACGGAGTTTTCGAATGTTTACAATGTTGATTATTATTAGCTACTCGCTGTTGTGCTACCAATAAAATGAAGGAAACTATTCAAAAGTTTTTAAATTAACAATAAGTGCGATAAACAATTATGCTTACCTATTCCGTCGCATATCTGAGTCTTCTGTAATATTTTTACGTCGGGAATGTGGCACAAATAAATATGATTTGTAATTTTATGTGCGTTATCGTACAAATTGTGATGCGAGGCGTGAGCGCGGGCAACTCGGCACATTGCGCCTGTGCGCCTGCCGCCTGTCTCCGGTATATTTAGACTGTTTCACCGAGTGTGACTTGTATTTCGTTCAAAAACCTACTGTAGAACTATTCTAACCTAAAATAACTTCACGTTGCGGTGATTGTTTATAAGTTTATAATGAAAAAGAGACCGAGTTATGAGTTATGGGTTATGCGTTGTTTGGGACTTACGGGTGTTCAGAATTTTATCACAAATCCGTGCTCTATTTGCATTATTGAGATAACTCGTACTCGTGAAAGTGTACTTACATTATCATAATTTGATAAAAACAATTTGTCATATTAGTGTAAGCAGCTACCTAAACGAAATGTCACCAAGATATAAATTCAATTAGGCCGTGGCGTGCGTGTGTGTTTATTTTATTAGATAAGTTTAAGATTATTGAGTGATATACCTACTATACTTGCATGGCTTATTATCAGGAAACGTTAAGATTTAACTTTGGTATCGTAATGCATTTTACACACAGCAAGTATTGTGGTTTTCATTTACGTCAGACATTTGTATGGGTTAACAATGAAAACACGTTATAAGTAGGTACGCATTCACTATAAGTACCACATTATAATACAGTTGTGAAACATTTGCAAGGACTTGTTTATTTATGATTGCATAAGAACTCATTTAAGATCTGTGCATTCAATTCAATTCATTTTATGGCTCTCTTCCCAATTATAAAGCTATTAACCACGGAGAATAGGATAGTTTGTGTGCACATGTATTAGAACAAATGAAATAAGTATTCAACTAAATAGATTCACAGACAGTTAAAGACAGTAAAGTAACGGTGTAGGTACTGGTCACGCGGTGTCTGTTATGAATTAATTACCAACCTAATATTAAAACCATGCTTAGTTGTGTCCACCGGGAGCCACTGGAAATACCTTCTGGGTGCGTGCTAGTCTCTAGAGACGCCCAGGGACAGAGGTGGGAACGGCCGCGGAATTAAAGTAGGTAAATGCTAAGTTGTGTTGACATTTATTTATTTATAGTATACCTTCGACTTAAAGTTAGAAAGTTATTGTTGTGTGTATTATTTAAATTTATTCATATGCCTATGTTTCGTGAATTTCCAAGATTTTTGATTAAACATTTGGTATACCCATTTCTCTTCAAAACCGAGTATCAAAACCGTCCCATTAATAATTATGGATATTAGAAAAGCGAACGTGTCCGATTCACGTATTAAAATCATTGCTTGTAAATTACATTCAGGCGTTTGGTTTCAAAGAAATACAATAAAATTAAAAAAAATAAAAAGGTAGAGATGTTCTCTACCTTTGTAAAGTTTTGAGAAGAAAGTTCAGAGACGGATTCCATTAGTTACTTAATAACATAACATACCTTTATGCTCAGCGGGTTTTAAGTTGATCCAATGTATCCATCCAGTTCATGATCACTATAATTTAATGTTTAAAGAACTACATTGATATTCACCTGCTATCTTTAGGCTTGTCATGAGGTGTATGCGGTGGTGGCATGTAGCAGGGGGGCGAGTACGGCGGCGCATGTGGCGGGTACGCAGGAGGCGGCGGGTAGGCCCCACACTGGTACTGGTACCCACCGTACCCGGCCGCTGCAGCTGCTGCTGCGTAGTCCGGCTGGCCGAGACCGTAGCCTGCCACGGGGTGGGGACTTACACCACCATAGGCTATTCGAGATATACAAAAAAATAATGACTAAATTGGAAAAATCTGCTAAAAACAGATGCTAAGAGTCACCATGTAAACTAAAGGAAAGAGAGGGACAAACTATTTTATTATGAAGGGTTTGCAAAATTAAGTAGTACAATCAAGTATACTCGTATTAAGAGATAATCCCTCTTTGTTACCTACTACACCGCTACACGCTGAGCTCCGTGAGAACTCAGTTGCAGTTATAAATTTTAATTAAAGCCTCGTACACAGTGATCCACAAAAACCACGATGTGGCATGTAACCGCACCGAGTGGGAAGTGGGAACACAGCGAACGGGGCGGCTCGAGCGATGCTACCGACGCGCCCGGGAGTCATTACCGCGGTCGCCTTTTAATTTGTACGACGTGTTTTATCGTACCACCGTGTATGCAACCCTTACGAGTGTGTACCTACACCTACTCAGAATATAGAACATTACACCTCCGTGTAAAGGATTACATTAAAGCAAACGAGATAATTAACTCATCTCGTTTCGTACTCACCCGCGGTGTCCCGATGGTAGGCTTCTAAGTAGGGATGGCTCCCGCCGCTGTCTGGTGTTGACTCTCGACTGTACGAAACTCCACCGGGGAAACTGCGACTGACAAAAACAAACAGTCTCATTTCGGTCCTGATAAATTTATTAATAAGTATCTAATAATCTTTTGTACAGTGCCTCACCTATGTGGTAAACGGGATACGCTAAGGTCGAGTGTTTGGCCCTGTGGACTTGGCACCTGAGGGCTTGCTGTGAGCTGGGGCGAAGCTCCCGGCTGCGGGCTCCCTCGGGCTCCGCCCCCGCCTCCACCACCGGCACTCGTGTACACCGGCGATGCATATGGACCCTGTTATCAAAATGTATTTTAATACTTTACATCACGGGGGCCTATGTTAATTTGGCTTTGTATTATATTCCCATTTCGATTTCTCACCTGTGGACTACCACTAGATGTGGAAAGGTCTATGGCCGGGCGGGGGTCACGAGGGTCTCTCGGGGTTGGACTGCGCGGTCTCTGCGCCTGTGCCGCTGCTATTTTGACGGATAGGTTGATCGCAGAGAAGCCCGGTGGGACTCCAGGACCCATCGCACCGACACTTGCCACGCTGCCTACTCCGCTACCAGCTTCGTAGTGGTACATCGGTCTGGGAGGACAACGCGATTCTATCACTCTTTCGTAACTTATTCAGTTAAGTTGAAGTTAATCAGCCAATCAAAGATCTAAGCAACCCGTTTACCACATGTGAGTGAATGTGACGGCACAGAACTACACATAAAACCTACCTAGGGTATATGGGGCCGGAGCTGGACTCCTGTTCGGACTGGTCGGTTTTCATAGGTGTAGGTAAGTGGGGGTCGTGGTAACGTTCTTCATCCCAGCTGTAAGGACGCTGCGGACACTGCGGGTCGTAGCGCTCGAAGGCTGGCGCGCCTTCGTAGCATCTCGACTCGTAGCCGTACCGCGCTTCGTTCATTTGGCTACAGATGAAGCTTTACTTAGTCATTTTGTACTAATTTCGTAGAGATGATGAGGTTTTATTCAGCTAAACATCATACTATTTAATAAAATTTAGTATTTGCGTCTTCTGCAATTGAGTGTGTTAAAGATTAACCACCCTCTTTAAAGAAATCTTGGATTAGGTGTCGTATCCGTTTACCACTAGGTTTGTTCAGAACAAAATAAATCTGATGATTCAAATAAAATAAAACTGATAGAAATATTATGTACCTATAAGAGCGCACGTGGTCCTCAGGTGCTCTTTCATAAGGTGATCGTTGGTCGGGCGGCGCGCCGTAGCCGGCGTGGCGCGTCTCCATGGCGGGGGAGTCGCGCTCGGGCTCGGCGGCCTCTCGCTTTGGCACCAGCAGCTCGGACGACTCGCGCTTTACAGCGGGGCTGCGAGGCGGTGGCGACGGCGATGGCGACGCCTCGCGCACTGACGAGGTGCTCGTCGTACTCGGTACGATCTCTGGTGCCGCGATGGACGGCGTTGGGTGATGGGGTGGTACTGCGTAAGTTATGTAAACTTATGTAGGTAATGTCTTAGATAATTGACAGAGGGAGCGAAGCGACCGAAGTCTCCGTTTCAACTTGCAGACTGGGGAGAATTTCTTTCGTCTGTACCTACCTCAACATCTCTACATCTACGGGTTCTGTCAGATCATGTTTGCGGCCGTATTTATCAACCGATTTTCATGGAACTTTACACACACACACTCCTTGCTTACAATGAATAACAAGTGAATTATATTTTTTTTGTATTGGATGAAAAATGAAAGAGTAATAAAGAAAATTTAAAATAAATTTTCTAAACAAAGCTCCCGAAGTCTACGGTTCACAGAACCACTAGTTATTCTATTGTTATCTTGAGTTTGAACTCCGTCTCTCATTTCAAGAGGGTTGTGGGAATACTTTGATAATATGCAACACATCAGTACCGCACTGAGTATTTTACAAAAAATCTATTCTGGGAACTCAGTAAATGGAACAAGACGTCTCGAACATCTCTTCTTTTAAAGGCATAAGAGGTACAACGGCACTAACAAGAGCTAAAAAGTGTCTCCGCCGGCGCATTGGTATTATCGTTAAGACGGCGCGGCGTACCGGGCACGCCCGATAATGGACGTTAGGACAACTGAAATTATGTAAAGGTTCTGATGATTGGCTATTCACTAACTTGTAGGTCTGGCTCGCTGGGTCCTGGCAGCAACTTTTCGTGCTGCGGCAGTGGGACAACCTGACAGGGAGCGGTGTGTGCTTCGGTTGGAGCTGACGTGGCCGCGCCCGTTGCACCCCGGTGTAGGGCACTTCAAGATTGTCTCGTGCAACGCCAATACTACATATACAAAGATATTCATAAATATCGATCGTATCAGCATGGAATACGAATATGCTAGACGTGGGACTTGTCAATAAAAATTGATCGTCCCCAGGCGGCAAAGTACCGGAATATTCTATCTAATCCATAGACCACTGTTTGAACGCGCATTACACGATACCGTGTGGTTGGTTGTAACAATATTTGTATGAAGTGATTCAACTGAAAAAGTAGGATATGTTGTAGTTGTAAAACTCCCAGACTAATATAAGTTACATCTCATAGTTTAAACCTTCAATTGCAGCTTTACGGTTACGTACAAAGCAAAGGTAGGTAGTAAGTATTTTTCAAGATAGTGTATGTATTTTTTATAACAATATATCATAGCTTAATTGCAATTTCGAGGTCTTCGGCTGTGGTCTTAGTAGCTTAGTTGGTCTGAGCATTCCTACTGAGTTTTTCTTTAATCCAGCCTAAGACGTTCATCTTTGTGATGTAGGTATATTGTAAAATAGATTACAATACATGTGATGTTAATACGTGATAGTATACAGTATCACTAAACACTATTATGTATAAAATGTAGCTGGCACATTCCTACTGAGGTCTATGTATAGAATCCCTATTAGACTTTTAGATATTAGTTATAATTTACAGTTTGATAGCTATTACTGGCAAAGTGTGGGTGTTTATTGCGTGATGTCTTGATAGCTAAACTCTTGAACCTATTAAAGGTACTATGGCGGTAGATAAAATATTCTCCTAGTACTGAATTAGGTAACAACTTTCTTGATAGGTATGGGGAATTAAGAGTAGCATTATACTGATCTAACATCTAGCACTCCATAAGGTTTCTATTTTAAGTCGTATTATAAATACTGACTGGTCTAAATTATAACTGTTACAAACCAACATAAGCTAAAACAACCCAATTGATACTTGGTAGCTTTTATCTAACTACTAGTTTATATATACAAATAAAAGATGTACATTCAAAACAAAAATAAAGGCAGCTACTTCAATATCTGAAATAATATATAACGCAACGCAAAAGTCAAGCCTTAAGGCTAAGTAGTTGTTTTGCCTTCGGTACTTACTCTCAGGTGTGACCTTATCCTTTCTTGGACATCCTGATAGACTAAAGGAACAAATTATCACCATTATTCATCAATGACTTTAAAATCCCAGGGATAACTTTGAATTAAATCAAATAGTATAATATGGGAGAACTTCTAATGGACGTTGGTACTTCCAAATAGGTTCATATAGTCTTTAAATGATTTAACCTAGTAGGCTTTTTACATCGGGCGCTTTATGTACGATGCTGTAAGGTATGTACTATGTGGATTCTGTTGATACTGAAAAACATCGTAATCATGACTCACCTCCTATGGTGAGTATAAAGGCCGGTGACGTGGCCCTGCCCATTGCACCCGGGTGTAGGACACTTGTTGCCTTCTGTGAACAAATCGAGTGGTGCACAAATTAGTATTTTCATGATGAGCGGGTGGGGGCGTGAGCGGGCGATCGATACCGACGGGCGTGTCGCGAGCGGGGCGTACCTGCGCAGCGCCGCCCCGCGCCCGACCCACCCCACGACCAACTTAAAAGAAAAAATAAAGAATGACGACAGGCGGCTGCGCGTGGACTTCACATTTTTCTTTCAAGAACGATGGGGCGGTACACGAATGTTCCGCCCACCTCCTGGCATGACCCGTTTTTTTTGCGGCTCACCCTGACATAAAACCAGCTATCGCCCAACACACAACAAATGTTTAGGTACCCATCTTATATATTATGTTATCGATCTAGGTGGGAGTATAACCTTATGTTGACCGTCTCCTACTCATGCTATATTATTTTTATATGTTTTCTAACACAGATAAATCATTTGTTGCCAATATTGACGAGAAATACAAACTGTAGTCGAATAGACATCTAAGGTTTATTGCTGATGTAAATAAAATATGAACTTACAAGTAATATGATATTACTATTCAAGTTAAACCCGGTTGTAAGGTTATGAGATATCACGAGACAACCTTGAAACAAACTTAGAGTTAGTTCATATCAAAGTTGTGGGTTACGGTTAGGTCGTTAAGAAAGTTTGACTATGATCGTTGGAGGTAAGTATGGCCAGTACCTCGAGAAACCGTCGGCGAAAGAGGGTTGAGTGGTCGTGAGTCTCTGGAAGGCTGCGCGGATGGTACTGCACGAGCCTCTTGCAATGCAGTCGCCGCCCGGGACCCTGCACCTGCTGGTTGTAACACCGTGTACTGTTTTGATCCTTTATTTATCGAACTCCTTTCGTGATCATGCGAATATCCTCCAAAAGGTTCACTTGGAAGTGAAGAATTATTTAGCCTATGTTTTACTTCTGCAGGAGGCTTGAACGCGGATTGAGTGGAGTAGGGCAGTGCTGCGGTCGCAGCTTTGTAAGCGTTGTACAGTGACTGTTTGTTGACACTATGTATTTCACCTTTACGTTTGTATTTTACTTCTCTGATGTCATCATACTTATCGTCACATCTATCAGAAATATCTATTTCTAGATCATTGGAAGACGAATCCACTAGCTCATCAAAATTTGGCGTATTATAATGATTGGAGTTTCTACTATGTTTATCATAGTCACTGCTCATTTCTCTTTCTGAGCGATGTTTTATCTCTTCTTCGGCAGACATGGCACTGAAACCATTCACGGTGTGCTCGTCTCGATGTTCGGTGGTATAACTTTTCTGAGAAGCGATACTGTCAGATGATGGGGAAGATGGCAGCATTTTTTCTGAGCGCTTCTCTTCGAATAAATTCTCAAAGCCATTAGGTCCATCGTCTCGATTCCAATTACCAGATAACGTCTTTAGGGCAGCCTGCGTTTCTCGTAGGAGATATTCGTCATCCTCATCAAGTTGTCGTGCGGCCTGCGGTCTGATCATGGGAAGAGGTCGACGTCGTATTTCTAGCTCATCCCGTCGCTCATCATCGAGGAGTCGTCGTCTTCTCTTACCGATGACCTCCTCCTCCTCCATGGAACCCTCGCTACTTCTTCGCTCTAAACGTCTATCGTTAGATCTAAAAGTTTCTACATCCACTCCAAACTCCAGTCTTCTTTTGTTAATTTGTGATAATGAGGATTGCACGTTCAGCGGCGCCGTCCTGAAACAAACGCTTCCGTCAGATACATAGCTCCAAACCTGATAGAAAGAAACAAATACAACAAATAATATGAGTAAATTGTACTTGCGATTCGAATTTCCATCCACAATCAGAATATTTTTACGCGGAAATGATTCTCGGCGTTTCCAATCGACGTATCACATTAGATTCACTTTGGTGTTAACATTAATAGCACAAAAATCGTTCCCACGTAAAAACCATTTCACTCAAGGGCTTTCAGACCAAAATAATTTCGACTCATTGAAAGTATGGGATTAAGGAGAAAGTATATACCGCCGATGGTATTTCACTAAAGATAATCTTAAATTTTCAGTGTAGCAAATAAAAGTATTCAATCAATCAATTTGTTGCGTCCGATGCTTTGGGCAGTTCAAATTATTACAAGGACAGTAGAACCATTACCGTTGAAATCTCGCAGTACCGCGCCACGCATGACCAATCTATTATTTTCCTAGTTTTTGTGTAATTTTATTTTCAAACTTTTACGTGCAGTTTTGTTTGTGCAATAAACTTAAGTAAAACTTTCCAGCAAAGTTTTTGAAGTGAGGTTGTCAAAATGACTTTTTTATTAATTACTCTAATATCATTACTTAATGGCATCCAAATTTCTTGATTTCGAGGTTGTATATGTTTGTAATTTATATTTGGCATAATGATTAAGACGAGAACTGAAGTTATGTTACTATAATACTTTTAAGTTCAGCTTTGTCTGCTCCTTTGTATTTTCCTACTAATATTAATATGCAAATGTAAAACTTAGTACATTTTATTCGTATTAGAAAGCAACATTATAACTATGTCATATAACTAAACTTTTTATTTTCAACACAAGCCATTATGGGAAATTCACAAGCAAAACACGCACACACACATACACACGCAAAACATGAGAAATTGAAGATAAATATAGCAACTCGATTAGGTAGGTACTATGGTAGAGTTCAACAGACAATATCGTCTTCAATATAATCTTATTTTCTGAGCCCTACAACAAAGTTGGAGCCATAACTCCATAAAGCAATCGGGTCTGATTTATTGATCGGCGATATTCTCTCTCAAAGTTGTGCAATATGCGCCCGACTCAACTTGAGATAGTAGTCGATGGTCCTTGACGGCGGTATCTTCAGGGGAACCCACCGGAAGGCAGAAATACCGATAGTACGAACGCCCAGCAAACATTTACGTACGTGACGAACCCTGAGTCGGTACCGCAGTAAACCAAAATTACGTAAACGTGAAACGTTTTCTTCGGTTAGAATTGGGTCGAAACGTCCAATTTCGCGTTTGGAGAACGTTCGTATGTTGGCGTAGGGTAATTAGATAAGCCCTGAGGGCGGTGGATGCTTAACCGGTTTAAACTAGTGCTCGTACGGACCTTTATCAGCGGGTGGCGAGTGGCGGGTTATCTCGGGGCCGCGTTAATTGTAATGCCTGGAGATTAGGACGCGATATAAAGGAGGCCGCGGCGCGAATGTGCGCCACCGAACGCGTTAGGATTAGGGAAGATGCCAAGATGAGACGTGACTTGTTTACGTACCAAATTTTGAATTATAGATTTGGTTAATTTGAACCAAATTGATATAAGAAACATTTGATACCAACTCATGTTCGATTTCGATAAAGGATAATGAGCATTCCTGGCCCATGACGGCCATCAATGAAACTAGTGTCATTTGAAAGGGGAGGTATTTTAGAATAAAAAATGTTCAAGGAATACTATGAAAAAGCATTTGTGAAAAAAGTTTTAGGAAAAAATCTATTTTAATCAATGTTAATTGTTCTGTTTTATAAAACATGTAAACACTACATACATGTTTATTTATGTTATTTTATTGTTTATCATGACAATTTAAAGTGAAAAAACAAAACACGCTTAGTTATGAGGCTGACAAGCCCATTATGGACAAAAACGTCCAAAAAATATGAAAAAAAATGACGTGGTGTTGTTAATAGTATTTGCTTAGTTATAATAGTTTTAGCTAATATAATACTTTTCGTAATGATTTGATAGGCGTCTATATTTTTAAAATATCGAGAGTCCTTCAAATTATAAATTTTAAACAGCTGGTCCTTTAGCACCTACGTTAAGTAAGGTATGAATACGTAGGGATACCTATTTATTTTCTTATTGCTCCAGCTGTCTCCAGTCAACCCGTGACCACGGCTCTGGCAACAGAGTCAAAACGACGGGAATAATTGGCCGTTTAAATATTAACATAATCGCGTAAAAGACCCGTTGTCTTAAGTTTATTATGTGTGCAAAACGTGAAAGTTTCAAAAAGTATAGTGCTAAGATGTTTAAATATTTTCCGACGATATTCATACCTACATTGCTTTGTGCATTGCAGAACTTCCTCTATTGTTAAAATCTCGTTTTCATAATTTCTCATAATTCCTCGATCCTCTCATATAATTTCTTAGAAAACGTGAGGTAAGCGGTACGACTTGAGACCCTTTTCCACCCTGGAGCAATAACAAACACGCGTCGGCCTCCCGCAGGCCCCTCAGACGTGGCGGCTTCGAAATTCAAATTGCACCTTAGAATTCTTAATTATTGAAATCATAAATCAAAACGTGCCGTCTGTGCGGACGACCATAAAATTGTAAGGGAGGAGATCTGGCAAACTCGAGTGTGGTAGGATTAAGACATTATCACTTTTCTTTCAAGCAGTCGCGCCCTCTCCAAGACTCGCTCAGCTGTAAATCAGCGGGTAAATCCTGTGGATTAGATTCATAGACTTACTGCGGCCTGTGGATCGGGCGCCAGCGATAATGGCGTCATGTGTTCGCGTGATTTTGCTTTTAAATCGACTACCAGGGAAAGATAAATACAACTCCAATTTGGCTTCAGTCCCGAATTGACTTACAGTTGAAATGGCTTAACTCAAAGTTTGAAATTTATGGCGGATAAAAGCTGAGGCACACTGATAACCGGACATTACCTACGCATCAACTTATTTCTGACTTCAGAAGTTAGATAAATACTGTTTGTAGGAAATAATAATGTTCTCTGATTATTATTTATTACAAAGACTTATTTATAGGGCTCGTGGTCTAGTGTAAAGTTAAGTAACCATTTATTTCTGCTCCGTGCGTCGGCGGAGAGCACGTTAAAAGCCGTCGGCTCCGGTTGTCATACGAACATCTATGGCAGTCGTTACGGGTAGTTGGCGCCCTGAAAACAAAAATCCGACCGGTCTAACTACAGAATACCGATATCACCCATGGGTTGTGGAGGTTTGATGACATGTCCACGGAAAACATTATAAGTGTAGCCGAATCGAAGTTAGACTAGAAAGCCGACCCCAACTGTGTTAGGAAAAAGCTGGATGGATGATGATAAAGATTTATTTATTATTCAAACCTCTATGCACAGCCTCATAAAAGGTGCACATAAAAGGTTTTATTTTTAACGCGACCGCCCCATCGTCTATTGCTGGATGCCTCGGGTACGCACCCTAGGGAATCGCCTTGTGGCGCTGGCGAACTTTGGCCACCTATGTGGCCTATGTCAAGGTGTTGGATAGGGTGTTATCCTCCTCTCCTCTCAATCTCCATGAGATCCTGGTGGAGTTGGGACCGCTGGGCGTCGATTT